>BOPN01000594.1:157500-160000 GCA_017312705.2 Penaeus japonicus
GATCTACACAATTTTCCGTCTGAAGTAAAAAAAAAATCCCAGCCCCAGCAAGGTGTGAATGAGCGCGTCAGCTAATTAGAATTCAATTAAATTCATATTTGAAAACTCTGCCCAACGCGCGCTTCAGAGGTGCGTGAGCATCGACATAATCCCCTGCTTTCCGCTAACCCTATTGCTTTGCAACGAACTCTGCAACTCAGCTCTTGACATGATCATCCCCGATTCGCGCCGCTTGCTGGATGGATCGGCGATGCTCGTGACTTGTGCAGCGGTGCTGGTGGGTGAGGGTAGGGGGTAGCAGGGGGGGGGTGATGTAGGATGGCTGGAGTGGAGGACGGATGAGGTAGGAGGGGTGTGAGGGGGGGGGGAGGGGGAGGGGGATAAGGTGTGGCAAGGGTGGTGGGTCCGAACTGAAAGGCGGAGGTAAGAGGAGTGAGGGAGTGTGGTGTGTCAAGTAGGTGTATGAGATGATCATAAACGTAGTGCTGTGGCATTAAAATGTGTTGACTAGGATGTTAACTTGCCCGGAGTGTTGGGATGTGCTCATTGGCCATGGTTATATCGATATAAAGTGCTTAGTGATGCTGTTACACAAACTGGTGATGACTGCAGTCTATGGTGATAAACATCTGATGATTAAAAAGGGTTACACTCTAGGAGACAATCTTGACTATTTGGTGCATGGTAAATATGGCAGTACCGAAATATAGAGGGAAAGTGTATGTTGCAGGGAACGGTAGCGAGAGTGGTAGTAATCTAAATATATGGGCGGTCGTTCTGCATAATGAGCGTTACTGGCGTATAACATTAACAGTTAGATCTATTAAGTGACGTGCCGGGCGACCATTACCCCGACAATCTGACCGTCACTCCTTATGGGCTACGTTTTATGGAAGTCGGTTTACATAGAAATGCGATTTTCAGATTTACAGACAGACGGACTCTTTTACCTGACCTCCCAAAGAGCATTATCACGAGTGACGCGAAAAAGAACTAACCCCGACAGCCAATATTGGTGTTATTACGAGCTATATCTTTTTTTACTTCCAAAGTAGATCCTTTTAATTTGACGAGACGTATTCGCCGGTCAAACTGATAGGCGCTATCACACCGAGACCTCGTTAAAGGAACTTCGTAGCGTTGATTTACTTGTGGGCGTAATGTTTCCTCGCTCCTTGAGTTTAAGTGATGACTCTAAAATAAACAGGGACTCTTTAGCGACTTGTTGATCGTGCAATATTTATGTACTGTTTGTGAAACGTCTGGTAGAGTGTCATATTATTTGTTTTGTTGTGTGGAGTGTAAGAATTATAAGATACCAAGAATAAAAGCCAGTAGAGCCACATTATAAAGTCATATTGTACAAGTAGGTATAAAATGATGGAAATAAACAGGAAAAGAGTTCTTATATCTCAAATGTGAAGAATAGTGGTTAAGTGACGGGCGTCTGCTCTTACTCCAAAAGAAATTCTCTTTCGTATCATCTTTTTTATGATTAACTGAACTTTAACTTCTGAGCGTCTCCTGGAAGTAAAAACGCAGTCAATATACGTCACCAGGTCTTGGCAACAAATTATGATCGCATCCATACCTTCATATTAAATTAATCCTTTGAATTCATTCCTTTTAAAAATATATATATGAATGTTTAAGTGATTTCTGCACCTGATGCTAATCCACGTACTGAAAAACATTCTAAAAGAAACAGGATTAATGAATTACGAAAAGAACATATAAAATAGCTTTAATCGTTCCAGATGTCATGTTTATCAGTTTTTAGGATTATAGATGGGTTGAATTTTAAGGGCCTTTCAGCATAACTTTCATGGGCATGGAGCTCATTCTACTCTACTGTAAAAATAATTAAAAGGAAATTTCATTACCAACAGCAGAAAAAAAAACATATATATATGAGTGTGCGTTTATTTTATTTGTTTGGTTGCTTGTCATAGCAAAAGGACATTGACATCATTCCTGACAAACAAACTTTCTCGTCACATACTAGCCACAAACAAACAAACATAAACGTCACATAAAAAAACCCCTGACACTGACGTCAATCCAGACAAACAAACAAACAACCACGCCCGAGCAACGACAACCGCCATCACTCCCCAAAACAATAAGGTTTCGCGCAAATCTTACTTAAAAAGAAGTGTCTCTCGGATCAGAGGATTAGATCTTGAATAAAAGGATCTAATTCTTGAGCTCAGGTATCAAGTGGTTTCCCGAATACCAGGACGGGTATCGCGTGTCTACCCCCCCCCTCCCCCTCCTCCTAACCTCATCGACGTCATTCATTAAGTGTAATTAATTCAGATTCGATTCGGTTGATTAAAGTCATTAGCGCTGGAAAATAAAATCAAGGAAAACAAAGGATGCAAAAACAAAATAGAGGGAGGGGGGCGAAGAGGAACATAAGGTGAATAAATGAACCAAGAAAGAAAGTAAGAAAGATGCATTCAAGATAGACGAGGCTAGAGAGAGATGATGAACTATC
>BOPN01000594.1:170000-195000 GCA_017312705.2 Penaeus japonicus
TTACATCATATGACTAAGACTCTTCATACCACTAGGCTTATTTACAGAAACAATGCGGACGCCAGCTCACATTTTAAGTACTCAACCTTAGCACTTACTTAATTGCTACGCTACTCTATGTTATTTTAAGTTAGACGAGTCAATCACCCGATTCAACACGCCTTTTAAATGCATCTTGGCAGTCACATGCACACAGGAATTGCACTTTTGGTGACCAGATCTGTCCGAATATTATCCAAACTCCTAGGAATAACTGGAAATAATCGTTTCAGGGCAACGTATAAGGCACAAAAAGCAGTGACTGAAGGATCTAATATGGCACTTTTGAGCACACGGTACACTTAATGCTAAAGTGACGGTAACTTCAAAAACCTTAAAAAGGAAGCATGATCTGATAGGTGGGAGGCTTTATACATATATTTTTCGCCTCGTAATAGAGGTTCGGTCGTTGAGTTTCTCCTATGCTCTTATGGACTGCTCAGTTCCACAATTGTTAATACAGCAATTATTATTTTCATATTTTTCCCGTCTGAGTTGCAATGCACACCCAAAACACTTAATTAAAGCTCTGTTTCAGTTGCACATTACACTGCACATGGCTAAATGCAGCCTGGCACGCAAGGGGCACAAGGATCGCGTCTCCGCGGGGGGCGGCGCTCCTCACGACTTGCCGTTGCTGTAGAAGCCGTTGCCGTTGAGGGGCTCGGAGTCGGACTTGTCCTGAGGGCGCTTCCTCTTGAAGAAGCCCATCTGGTGGAGGCAGAACGAAGCAATTAGTATTTGAGGGAATTCACCTTTCGGAAATTGTGTGGGAAATACAATGCTACCATAATCCATGCAATAAAGGGACAAAATGGTCCTGCGACACTCACCGCCCAAAGAAGAGCACTCAGAAGAGCCAGCAACAGGAGGCCTGCCAGGATACTGCCCACGATCACCACCCACTTGAGAGAGCGCGCATGTTCCTCCGGCCCCGTCCGCACCAGCGTGGTCACCGTGCCCGCCCACAGCTGCTCCACGTCGCTCCAGATGGGCTGCGTCTCATCCTCCTCTGACATGCCCATTCCAGCGATCACTAAACGCGAGGTGATCTTCACTTCGGATCTTCCCAGCTGGCGAAGCGAAACAAGTGAAGGTTAAGGAACATTCAAGAACTGCGGAAATGAATCGGCCAAATATCTTCAGGTCTCGGGGACCAAACCCGGACTCCTGGACTGAACTTACTTTTTCGATGGTGTCCACCCAGAGGCGGGATCGCACGCGGATGATGATGTTGGACTTGGCTCTGAAGGGCGACACGGTGCACACCACGCGGGTGCAGTTAGTCGGGCCGCAAGATAGTTCGTCCTCCAGGCGCCTCCTCTGACTCCTCCTCAAGCGATGGCCGTGGCGCGTCCGGTGCTTCTCGTGAGACACCGTGTTTTCTTCAGTGACGTGAAGGAAAGAACTGCCCACCTGCGCTGCCAGCTCTGGCGCCGTTACCAGGTGGTCGTATGTCGCTTCCTCTACCTGTTGTCAGTAAATAATTATGCTTTTAATCTTACCGTTAGAATTTGAATGGCAAATTCAGGTTATAATATATACACCAAAACCCATAACACACACACACACACACACACACACACACACACACACACACGGATCTGCAGCCACATGGAGACGTACCGTGAGCCCCAGGTAGTTGACATCGGGGACGGAATGGCACACAGCCTCGGACGACACATCGGGTTCGTCCAGCAGGTAGAGCAGCGGGTCGCCTCCGAGCGTCCTGGTGGGCCACAGGAGGAATATCTGGGCCTGCGGGAGGTCGGACGGCCCCTGGTTGTTGACGTCGTACACGTGGGTCACCTCTGGGCCTACCTGCCAGTCGTGGCTCACCTGCACTCCTTCGCCCAGCAGCCCCATGCCGAAACGCGACGCGTTGTAGTCGAAGGCGCCGTCCGGCCACGAGATGCTGGAAAAATGGGAGGTCAATGCACGTCTTCGATATGAATCCTGTCGCCTTCTCAGCAATTCCAACTTTTTACCAAAGCTTAAATCCAGATGCTCGTCTGTGGCTTACCCCTTTATGTCGATGTCGCTTCTGACTGTGACCTGCAGTTCCATCATGACGTGATTGTCCATTTCGGTTCCGTGTTGCTCCTCGTTGGTCGAGGTGGCCGTCACGTTGAAGGGGAGGACCGTGAGGCGGGCGCTGACGATGGCCTCAGGGTTGGGTTGGAAAACCAGCTGGAGGGCGATTTCTCCCCCCGAAGGCAGAGGGTTGCCCATGTCGCACACCACCTGCAAATCACACCAAGGACATATGAGAGCACGCTCTACCACAAGCCCCATTTCCTTTCCTCGTAAACACACACATAAACATGGACATTTCTATCTATTTAACTGTCTGTCCATCTATATATTGGCCAACATTTCCTTCACCTCTGTTTACTCATCCTACCTCCTCGTGTTCTTCTTTGGTGAGCGCGGAGCATATGGGAGTGATGTCTTCTGCGGTGTTGGACTGCACCAGGAACTTGCTGAAAGTCACTCCTCTGGGGACACGCACGTGCAGCTTCGTCTGGAAGGAGTCCTCGCCCTCGTTTTTTACGCCCGTCATCAGCACCAGGTTGTCTAGGGAACCAAGCACATACTCTTCGATGTCGCTGGAGAGGACACAAAACATAGTTAGTTAGAAACTTTCCCTTTCGAAAATCTATATTTGATTTCTATAAGAAATATATATACACAATGCTTCGGAAAAGATCAGATGTCTGTTACCCAATTAAAGAGCAACAATAATCTACCGTTAACGTGGCCGATCCGTTCCCGACGCCAGAGTCAGACCGCCGTGAAATTTACGACAATCGCGCGTCTGATTCACCACCGCCTCAAAAAAAGGTCCTCTCGCTCGCCCAGAAAAAGGCGGTTGCTATCAGATACGTTTTCTTTGTCTCGTTAACTCCCAGATAAGCGATCAGTCGAGGTGCCGATGAGATCTATATTATGGCGCGGTATTCTTTTTTCTCTCCGACGCTAAATATTTCCCATTACCGTTCGACAACAGGCCAGGCTTTCGTCATCACTAATGACCTAGCACCACGGCGGCGACGGTTGTCACACTAACGATGAGGTCCGACCGTACTTGGTAGTCGCAAAGTTTTTCATCCCTTATACATAGGACCGTCGATAATGAGACTGGTTATGATGACTCAAGCCTTTATGCCTTATTAATACTGAATATCCACGAGTGCTGTTCGATGTATGCCTAATAAGGTAGGGTGCAGGGATATCACTGGTGATTTACGGGTTATCTATTAATGTGAAGGTAGTGAGAGAGGAAAAGGAAGTAGTAGAGAGAGGGATAGATAGATAGAGATAAATAGATAGATAAATAGATAAATAAATGAATATATATATATATATATATATATATATATATATATATATATATATAGAGAGAGAGAGAGAGAGAGAGAGAGAGGCTGATCTGTCACACACGCGCGTGCCGCACAAAAGCCATCCTTGACACATCCGTGGCTGTAAACGTCTTCTTTATCTTCCGCTAGCCATTAATCATCGCTTGGCAGCACCAAAAATACCCGCCAGATCTCTCATAGACAGGCAGGTTTTCCGTCAAGCGTCAGTGCCACCGCCTTTAGCCCTCGTAACAACACGCACCATTATTCTAATCTGCTAACAAGAACGTTTGCATAATTACCAACTTCTATTGTGTCGAGCCTCTCCTGCCAGTTAATGATAATGATAAGGAAAACGTTTACTCATACCACGGCGTTGAGATGACAAGACGGGCGGGGTAAGGGGGGGGGGGGAGTTCGCCAAAGAAGGAAAGGCCAAATGGTTGAGTCCGAGATATTTTTGTCGGCGGAAAAAAGAGGAAGAGAAAGAGGAGAATAAAAGGAAAAATAAAAAATGAAGAGGATGAAGAAGAAGAAGAATATGAGTACAAAGTGAAGATGAAGAAGAGGGATAAAAGACAAAGAAGAAAAATAAAAAAGATGGAAGCTGAGAAGAAGAAAACGAAGAAGATAAAGGAGGAGGAGGAGGAATAGAGGGAGAAGAAGAAAAATAAAAAAGAAAGAAGAGAAGAAGAAAAGGAGGAATAACTCACGAGTATCCTCGACCAAGTAAATGACTGATTCATAGGTAGCATCCAGTGCTCGTTAGCTAAATGTCTCTCGTACTGCCTCATCAAAATACCGCTTGTGCCTGTCAGCTGTCCAAAGTCAACCGCATCTCTCATCTACATCAACGATCCACATCTCTCCTTTTTTTACACTAACCGAACAAAGACTTCCCAGACATAAATATGTCGCTCACTCGCGGCCGTCCTGCCTGCCTCCGTTCACACCACAAGACTTCCCTTTCAGCTCTTCGCGTCTCATCTCTATCTCGGCGAGAAGCAAAACATCGGCCTGACTTATAACACAGTGTGGGACGCGGAGTTTCACTGTAGGCCTACTCTCGGATCTCTAAGATAACACGCCGGGGAGCGGGAGATTCACGAGGTCTTTCTGCTCAGCCTAGTCGACGTCTTCATTGTCAACGGACGGAGAAGAACAAACGTTCCTCGCGTACCCTCGTAATGCGATGTGAACATTCCGTTTCTGTAGTAAGACTTTGGGGAGAGAGGGTGAGAGGGAGAGAGGGAGAGAGAGAGGGAGGGAGAGAGAGAGGGAGGAGGGAGGGAGGGAGGGAGGGAGGGAGGGAGGGAGGGAGGGAGGGAGAGAGGGAGGGAGGGAGGGAGGGAGGGAGGGAGGGAGGGAGAGAGAGAGAGAGAGGGAGGGAGGGAGAGAGAAAGAGAGAGAGAAGCAGGAGAGGGAGAGGGAGAGAAAGATGGTGAGAGAGAAAGAGAGAGATAGATAGATAGATAGATAGAGAGAGAGAAGCAGGAGAGGGAGAGGGACAATGAGAGATATAAATATAGATAGACAGATAGATAAAGAGGGAGAGAAAGAGCGGTTTGGGGGGCCCTAGGTCTATAAGAATGTTCGAGGGATATCAGGAATGACGACATCCATCCCGAAGAGCCTGAAGTTCCTGGGAGCGTTGAGTAATGTAACCGTCATCAGGCCCGACCAATGGCCATACAAGGCCCGCCACGTCAACCTAACGCAACATTAACATAACCTTCCAGTAAGTCATCCTCGTCGGTAGAAACAGGTCCCGACACGCGAAACTCATGGCGCCGAAGGAATGTTCCCATGGCCAGAAGAGCAGGATAGGCATAGGGATAGATAACCAGTGAGAGAAAGAGCGCGTAAAAAGAATGAATAGACAGAGGGACTAGTTATGCAGAGGTCATCCATAAATTGATAGATAGGGAGAGACCGAAAGAGAGTGTGTGAGTAAAACAGAGAGAGAGAGAGAGAGAGAGAGAGAGAGAGAGAGAGAAGATAGATTAATAGATAGATATAAAGATAGCTAGATAGAGAGAGAGAGGAAGAGCGAGTGAAACCACACCCACAACAGAGTCCTACAGCACCCCCCCCCCCCCCCGACCAGCAACGTGAGGGAGGCTGCGCGTGAAACCCCGGGATCTGGGTTCCCTTCATGAAAGTTTCATAGTGGCGACGCTATCCACTCGCCTCCTGCATCATGATCCGGATAATAAGTAGTCTGGACCAAATAACCATTCGCACACCACTGGTTTTCGCTTTGTTCTTTCTTGCTTTTTATAAAAAATTCTGATTCGATATAATCTGAGATCTAGATTTCTGGGGCTGCCATTTTTCCAACATATACTGAGTAATGATATCAATTAAGGTGTGGCAAGTTGCAATAATAACAACGGTGCAAGTCGTTATTGGAATGGCCAACACGTGTGTCTTTGATCTTCACCAGTACCTGTAGTGACAGGCAGGTTAGACACGTCCGAGGATCACCTTTACCTTGTATGGTGCTTCCCTTGCCCCCCCCCCCCCCCCCTCCCCGTTTCAATATCGGATGTCGGGGCAATGCCTCGGCATGGCAAGACGAAGAACAGACGGGCGCTGGCTCTGTCGCTGTCTGTCCGTCTATATCTCTCTCTTTCTTATCTGTCTGTCTGGCGTCTGTCCCTCTCACACACACAAACATATACGCACACACACAAACATAAACACATACAGACGTCTACAAAATCCTGATGACAGTAATGATAATGAGAGAGAGCGAAGGTTAACGAGGGGAAGCCAGGGCGTTAGTGAGGGTTCAGAGCCGAGTGTCCCTCGTTGCCGAGTGTTGTGTTGCTTTTTTGTCTCCATATGCAACCTCTGGTCAGTCTTTGTAGTTTCACGATGGAAAATCAAAGCAGAACTATATACAGAAGAGTAAATACATCATTAATAATTCGAAATACAACGAGTATTTATTGCAGGCAAACGGGCAAAGAACCAAAACAAGGAGCAAGCAAACGATGGGCAGTTTAGCTTAATAGCGAAAACGACGTTTGCATGGTAACGCATTCACTCTGCTCGCGGGGGAAGAGGAAGGGGGCAGATGTGACCCACTTCAGGAGCTGCAATGTATGACCTCGCCATGACCTCGTATGCTAAGTACATGAAGGGGGAAGTGGATGGAAGTGGAACATTTAAAGCAAAGTTATCATAACATTTTTGAGAACAACGCAGCTTAGTACAGATCTCTCTTAACTTATTATCCAAAATCTGTCTCCCAAAATACATATGCTATAATCCATACAAAGTCCGGCTGTGCGCATTCCACGGCGAAGGACAGGCAGGCGGCAATAATCTTTTTTTCATTTATGAGGGACTAGATCAATGGCGCTCGCAAGGTCAATACGGTTATGTTAATATTCCTGACGGGCATCCATATGGAGCAATGCGGGATATGCATAAGTGTCCCGCTCGGGGGTAAACGGGCGAGGGTGGGGTGTGTGCTGGTAAAGAAGGAAGAGAGGGAGGAGGGGTGGAGAGAGAAAAGAGAGAAATCATGAGAGAGAGAGAGAGAGAGAGAGAGAGAGAGAGAGAGAGAGAGAGAGAGAGGAGAAGAGAGGAAAGCAGAGCAGAGACGAAAGAGAGAGAGAGGAGAGAAGGGAAGAGAAGAGAAGAGCAGAGACGAGAGAGAAAGAGAGATAGATAGATAGATAGATAGATAGATAGAGAGAGAGAGAGAGAATACGCATATGTAATTTACAAACAATGCCTCGATCAGCATTCCATATTATATCGCACGCTAACCAGAGTGAGGAAGGAAGGTACAACGGCCACCCAGGCTGCAAGTAGTAAGCAACCTACCCTTAAAAATGCCACTTGGTTAAAAAAATAAAACGACAATGACAAGATCATGGCAACAGGAACCCTCCCAGGACCTCTTAAACGACTGTGCGAGATTTGGCGCGGAGATATGTCGCCAAATACGCATATTTGCCTCAAAACAAAAGATCATTACCCTAAACAATAGCGGGTCGGGGATTGCCAACGCAAGTTCGTGTTAAAACGTGGGCTATCCCTGGACTATTTCATTCCCATTCAACAATTACCAATCTCATAAACAGATGTACAAGAAAGCGAGAGTGTCAGTCCATAAACCAGCCAATCTACGCAAATGCACGATCGCCTAAACAGCCAAGACGTAAAAAGCTGCTAACTGAGCAATAAAACAAATGAGGATCAACTTCGCCACAACAGCGGATCGTATCACCGGCGTAACGGACATTTAAGCGTTAGGATCCCACAGGTTAGCGATCCCAGCGACATCTGTGGGCGTAAAAACCTTTAATGACGGCGAAGGTATGGGAAAGATGGGGAGGAAGAATAGCAGGCAGAGATCAAGGGGAGATAAAATAACGGGCCGGAGATGAACGACGTGCAGACAGTCGGCGGGAAAGGCGACCGGGAAATCCAATGAGGGATGTGCGTTTCATTATGCCAAAACATGGTTTATTTATTCAGAGCGCAAGTGTATCTACGCCACTCTACTTCATCCTTTGCTCGGACGTTATGTAAACATGCAGTTCGTTACATGCACAATTAGGCATATTTTCGTTCTCAAATAATTCCAAGAATCGTGGCACGGATAGAAAAAGAAACGATAAATGAATAAAGAAAATATTTTCGGCTGTTCAAAGAAAAGACTGGTAAGTAAGTGAAAGGACAACAACAACAAAAAAAACGACAAAATATACGAGCATGCAAGAGTGTGTAAAGCTAAAAAAAGAAAGAAAAAGAAAGGAAGAAAAAAACGCTAAGCTTGCCTATTCAGTGCACTGTGGCAGCTTACTGCTTTGCAATTCAAATGGATGACTATTCACTGATCGTTCACCTCTTTTCGCTCCCTTTCGTTTGACGAAAAAACTTTGTAAAGAAATGGCGAGGCATCATTGAGTAAATCATATTTTTTTTCTAACCCAATCCTTGGCCTACACGTCTAAAGGCTTTAATATAAATTTCTGCAAACGATTACACATTTTAATCTGTCTGAGGATACGACAAAACACGAAAGCTGATTATACTGAGCGCTGAATCTGCTAGCGACCCTTCTAAAGACCTTTGAAACAACCTTCCACGACCAGATCGGAGAAAAACTGAAGGTCTCGGCGCCTACTGGGCTACTTACGTCTTGACCCGAGTCTTGAGGTCCGGCACGCACACGTTGTCTTCGCCGCAGTTGTTCTTGATGTAGATGGTGGTGCGGGGCGCCTCTCGTTCGCCCGTAGCCGGAGGAGCCAGCATCGCGCGCAGCACCTCGCGGGGGACACGAGGCCGGCCCTCCGTCAGGCGGAAGTGCATCTCCGCCTCCAGGGGCGTCAGCTTGTCTCGGGGATCGCTCTGTGAGGGAAGGAAACGGAGTCATGAGGAATATGGAAGAATAGGGAAGAAAGAGGAATAAATCACCAGAGAGAGAGGGAGGGAGAAGGTGCTAATGTGTTGAGAAGCAGGTGGGAGACGCTCGAGGCGGGGAGATGACGGCGAAGTGTTTCGGTCGTTAGGAAAAGGGGAGGTAATGAGGGCGAGGGACGGGAATCGCGGAAGAAGGATGGCAACGGGCTTGGGGGAGGGGAAGGGCACGTGAAAGGAGAACCGAGTGTGGGGGGGGGGGTCCAGTTGATGATGGATCAGCTTGCGAACAAGAACATCAAAAAGGCAACGGTTCGTCAATGTCACAAAAAAGCCATCGATCACCGCAAAGATCGCAAAATAGATTTCGCCATTTAAGTCTCTTTCAGGAAATGAGTTTGCTGCTGAACCATCCACCTTTGACTGATGGTATTTGTTTATCATGAAGAGCAATTGATCAAATAAATAAGAAAAATAAAATAGAAATTTGAATAGATCGTAAGACAGGGCAGCGCTCAAATACTTACAGTGACGTAGGTGTACACAGATTTGCATCCCTTGACGGATTTCCTGAGTTCGATGGTCGAGTTGGAGACCGAATGCTTCTCCTTCTCGAGGAAGAACATTC
This sequence comes from Penaeus japonicus, assembly GCA_017312705.2. NCBI lineage: Eukaryota > Metazoa > Arthropoda > Malacostraca > Decapoda > Penaeidae > Penaeus > Penaeus japonicus. The sequence goes on from BOPN01000594.1 coordinate 179,412, forward strand.
TAGGAGACAGCTCGGCCTGGCGGTCTAGCTTCAAGGACACATCTACAGCTGCGAGGGAGAAAAATGAAGTTAATAGAAAGAAAAAATACTTCTTTTTTATGCACCGGTCAGATACACCGCCACAACCCCATTCTCACACAAAGCCCTCATCAGTATGAGTCAAACAAGTTACATCAAGACTCTAAGTCGGCTGTGACAATCGCATGTGTACCCCTGGACATGCCCGCTCGGTCTGAAATTGTCCTTTTTTGTCGTCGTGGCACAAAAGATCGCTATTCATGACCAAACCATAAACGTCAGACTCCTCATCTGTCATTAGAACCTCGAGATCATCCGCCATTCATAACATGTGCTGTAAAAGCTTCATCTGACCCGTAAAGATAATCCCTTCCTCCCTCGCCCGGGCTCGCAGGCACTCAGTCTACCCTTGCGCTCAGTCTACCCGCTTCTGTTTACGAACTGTAGCGAGTTCAAACATTTATCGTCAATAAGTTAGACCACTTCAGGCTACGTCATCGTCATCTGACAGCGTTTATTCATTTGTTTTCTAACACTTAAATGATCTTTGCTGGTCTGTCGAGTCAGACCGTATGGGTAACCGGAATAACCAAATACTGATTCTGATTTCAATGTGATGTTAGAAAGACTTTAGATACTCTTACCAACCCCGCTATATCTTTTAACCATATTTCTTGCACAATTCCAATGCACAAGGCACCGAGAAAAAATCCTTTATCATGTTCTTCTTTTGCAAACGTGACTAAGTCTTGTTTTGGATGAGTCCTCCGCGGCCACAACGCCACCAGGAAGCCAACAGAAAGGTCAGGTTCGTTGCGTCACTCTCCGTCAGCGCAAAAATACTATGCTAACATCTTCAGCAGGAGACACGCATCCTGCAAAAGCTCTTCTTGATTCTGTCCGATTTCCGCGCCATCTGGCATCTTCAAGAACTAATCGGGCGGACGAACTTTTGTGTCTTCTTCTTGCATGAAGATACGCTCTACGTACTTATATTAAACATTCGTATACGTTCCATGTTTTTCCACTAATGTCTCCTATTATCAGATGGACTCGTATAATTCTAGGACGTCAAGAGAGGCATACTAAATTTCACCAAAGAATTATTACACTAACCCTCCCTCTACACGACCCACATCCCTCGCATCCCTGGCAAAGCTCATGTCATACGATCTTTGCAACATCTAACACCACACGGGACAATTAAAGACGCCAGCACCGCAATTACGAGCTTCAACTTCTACGTTTTTGACTCTAGAGAAAGAGAAAAGAATTGACCCAAGAACAACCACTGTCTTGCAAGCCACGTTTACGAGCACCGCAATCACCATCATAACAACCACGTGTTTTCTCTCTTACTGATGATTGCGCTGCGCCTACAAGACTGATCATTGCATCTAAACTATCACTACAATTAGAACTAGGATCACCTACTGAAAATACCACCCTTCTTGCCTTACTCTCTCTCTCTCTCTTTCTGACTTTCTCTTTCCTTCTCTCTCTCTCTCTCTCTCTCTCTCTCTCTCTCTCTCTCTCTCTCTCTCTCTCTCTCTCTCTCTCTCTCTCTCTCTCTCTCCGTCTGTCTCGCTCTCTGTCTGTCTGTCTGTCCGTCCATCTATCTATTTCTGTGTCTATCTCCCTCTCTCTTTCCATTTCCTTACCCCCTCCCCCACCCTCTCTCCATTTCCCTCCCCATCCTTCCCTCCCTCCCCACCCCCCTCTTCCTCTCCCCCGATCAACCCTCACCACAGAGCGCCATACTATTCGACTGACGGGCACCTACACAGCCATTTTCTCCCCATAAGGACTAAACACCCTCCGCTCGACGCAACGGCCCTCGGTAACTCGCGCATCCTTCATCCGTAATGACAAGCTTCAGAGCGTCCTAGCATAAGGGAAGCCGGAATGTTAGGGAATCTTCGCTGCCGTCGACTTTCAAATAACTTTCCAATTTCGGGCACTTGCTTCTTTAGAACTATGTAGTAACTTGTTATTATTATTATTATTTTTACATATTACGTTTCGTTCACTTTCTCTTTTGCTTAAGGCGTGTAATACGAAATCAGGATGCGCATGTTCAGCGTCTGTTTGTGTGGGGCAACGGCCAGCTGGGATGCGTCGACGAAAAGCTTCACGTGAATGAAAGATTTATCGCTCCTGATACAATGAGCATTAACAATGACGTCATCACTGTTAACACTGAGACCACTTTCATTCTCACTCTCTTCTGATCTCTCTCCAACGCCCGCACATACTAAAATTAACCATACAAAGAGCCACATAGGGAAGCAGATGTACTTACAGAGGTCCTTTGGCACGCCGTGGCCGGAGTATGTGAGACAATACTGAAGGGCCACACAGGGGACGTTGGTGCCGTCCTGAAGCGAGCATCCCTTCTGGTCTAAGTCGATGATGCCGCTTCTGCCGCTGAAACTGAGACGAAACAAAGCTGGTGACGACAGGCGATCATTTGGCAAGTCTATATCAAATCAACCAAACCATCTATGTAAATTCTAATTGAAGTTTCAGAGGATTGGACTTACTTAATCTCAGCCTTGACCTGGACCACAGGTCGTGTGCGGAAGACAGCGACCTTGTTGGTGTCGTAGGCGCCCACCACCAGGTCAGGGTACTCGTTTCCGTCCAGGTCCTCTCCCGCGGCCAGCGCCCACCCGAAGGTCCCGATGTTTACCTGCGTTAGTTCTTCCGCCAACAGGACCTTAGAGATTGAGAGAGATTTTATGAATCATACACTGAAAGACAGATAAACCAGATCAAACAAAACGTAAGAAAATGGCGCACCTCAACACGACCCTCTAATATCAATACTAACCTGTGAAGGAGTCTTGCTAAGGCCCTTCGACCCCCCGAGGAAAATGTAGACGCCGCCCCGAGCCATTTTGCCGGCGTAGGGAGCGCCCACCGCCAGGTCCTCGTAGCCGTCGCGGTTCAGGTCGCCCAGGGACACCAGGGACAGCCCGAAGTGACTTCTGGTACGCTCGCCCATGAGTCGGCTGGAGAGCTGGAAGTTGCGCTGCGGAGAAACAGGGTGAATTGTGAGTCGTTATAGGAGCAAAAAATAGAACATATGTCGGATTAAAAGGCTTTGTATATGAAACTATACATTAAAGAAAATGCATACGATATATGAAGAGAGAAAATAAACTCCAGCTCACCTGCTGCGTCTGTGTGTAGAGAGTCACCGAGCCCACATCGAAGTCCGTCGAAGCCTCAGGGTCTGTGTACCAAGGCGCGCCCACCGCTATATCGTCGAGACCGTCGCCATTAACGTCGAGAACAGTAACGGAGTACCCGAAGTATGAACCAATCTACGAGATGAATTAAAGTTACAAATGAAAATCCATTAAAAATGTATCAACAATTAGATATACAAAAATAAAAACACAATCAAATTTCCTTCGGCCTGGAACCACAAGATTTACCTGGTGACCCGTAATATTGTAGAGAATATTGAGGCGGTGGTCGAACACCACCACCTGACCCGTCAGGTTATTGCCCCGGGGCATCCCCACCGCCAGGTCCTCTTCGCTGTCGCCGTTGAACTCCCCCGTGGCCACGGAGTAGCCGAGGTAGCTCATGTCGTCCCTCTGGGGCCCCTCCCCCGTCGCCAATGCCTCTCGCTGGTTGAGCAAATCTTGGTAAAATACTTGACCTGGAAAAGAAAAGAAAAGACGTCGTGTTAGTTTTGGCAAGACATATCTATTCAGTGATAAAACAGACACGATAAATCAAGGGTCGGTACTCTTACAAAGTCTCGACGGATTACGGATTGCAGAACCACAGCCTGACAAAGATCACCCGTCCTCGCTTGAATGGCCTCTTCAGAGAATAACTACTGCTATTGTGTTAGGCCCTCCTCGTGCCCCAGAGCCTAATCTCAGATGACAGTTCGACGGAATTATCTCCAATCTCTGCTCACGATTTCATCAAGGGCCATTCTGAACTCGCTCAGGGGAGCTTCACCTCCCTGCACCTTTCCGTCCGCAGTGCGATGGTTTAGCATAATCCATAAAGTTACAACCTAAAGACAAATAGGGCGACGCGAGCGAAGTGGGCGGCGAGGGCGGCGAGGTAGGACCAATACCAAATATCCCGGGCGTCGTGTCATGACATTTAGCGCCATTTGACTTCCATGAGGCACCATCTTTGGGCGCATGAAATTTACGTTCAATCAGCTCGGCCATTTATAAAAAGCGACCCTATGGAGACGCACCGTGCATATCACTGCGGTGGCCGCGCCGATTCCAGCATAACTCTCATGCACAAAGGCCCAGATTTAACGTCCCCTGAAAAGTGACAGCGGATGATCGCCGAGTTAAGCCGCACGCGCTACGCAGGCTTTCGTTTCCCGCCATTGTTTGATAATCCGACACCTGTGACTGATCGGGGACAAAAACTCGGTTCAGAAGGCGGCTGCCATTCACCAACTTTAAACCCTCGATGCATGTAGTGTATATTCATGTGAACGCTTAAACACACACGCAAACACACACACACACACACACACACACACACACACACACACAAACACACTTACAAAAACGCGGCTCTAATTTCTACTATTAAGGGCGCCGGGGGCACTGTCAGTCCCAATCACGGCTTTCGTCAGCCGAATGTCCCCACGGCTGGCGTATCAGTGTCAGATCCATCCCGATAGAGGCATCAGCTGCTCGTTTCCACCCGAAAAAGTTGTGGCGTGTTATGACTTCTTGAATCACCGACGCTCGCCATCATCGCCGCCAAACCCGAGTTCTAATATAACTGTATGGTTGGCATAAGTCTTGAATTGCCTCATTCACTCACAACCGAAGACCAGGCGTCAATGCAATTGTTCGCTGCAATGACAACGGACCACTTCAGAGCAAGTGCACATTATATGTTGATGACGGTACATATATACATAACTATAAATATCCGCCGAGTATGCACCGGCTGCCCACTTGACCACACAAGCTCGCCACACTTCTCTCCTCTCCTCTAAGTAAACAATGCCGTCACGCCCCACCCTCCCCCCGCCCCCTCGCCCTCCCCTGCATCCCGCTTCCCTCGCGGCGCCGCTACGAGCAACGGAATGCAACACGAAAGCAAAGTTTGGTATCATAACGGACTGAAATCTCTTACTCGAGCTAAGGTTTCTTTGTCCCTGTGTTTGTAGTGAAAGTCATGCGCTGTTCACGGTCAGTCAGAAATCTTTGTTCACCTGCGAGGCACATAGAGGGTAAGGGGCGGGTGAGGCGGTGGACGTCTGGATCTGTCACTACTGGTGTCTGTATTTCCGTTGAGGAATATCAGGTTGGTTTTCCTGGTTGCCCTGCTACGCTTGGGGGACGCCAATTTCTTAGCAGCTGATTGGGTACATATTCCGGCCTCGTAATAAGAGTCTTTCTGTGGAGTCTAATTAGATTCCCACACACGTCCTTATAATACAATAATACATCGCCACAACCATAGTAAAATTGAACCCTGCTGTGTCTAAACATCGGTAACGATAGGAAAGGAAACTCTTCCCTCAGAATATTTATCAACACAGTCCTCATAGCATATTTTATGAGCCGAGTTCATAATAGAATATATATTCATCTTTGAGCATCGCATTATGATTTGCGTGATAAGGTCTGGCTCAGCATATATGATGGCCGCATCAGAAGACAAGGCGCCGCAACCTCCACTTCTCTCCTCCACACTTGACGCCCTGAAGAACCACTGAGGCGATCGAAAGGGCCATCAACCATCTTGTCTCTTTTCATTAATCTAATTCTTATCTCGAGATACATCAGGAATGCAAACGAGTCAGCAACTTCTCCTGAGAAGGTCGGATCGGACCTGCCTCGCCCTTCCCTCTCAGCTCGGTGGGGCGACGAAGAAATATAAGGCGATGAGAGAATGTGTGTCCCTTTTCGGAATTTCATGACACTCAAAGAAAGGATGAAGAGGATGACTGTGGGACCGAGGTAAGCCTCCCATACATCCTCAGCAGTGTGGATTTTCTCACGGCTAATGAGGAGATGACGGTGTGAGCATTTCTCTTCTACAAATTACCCTCTAGTTAGCGCTTGACATTTCTCTCGCATCGCTGGGCGCCCATCACTTGTCGAGCAGTTTAACTAATCATTAACAAACAAACAGTGACAAATACAGTGGTCACTTGAACCCTTGTCCTTCACTACACGTGATCTCTTGGTGGGCATTTCAAAGCGAAAACAAACAAAGCTACAATACAACAACGACTCTCGGTCATCACCCCATCAAGCTTCCCACTCCTATTAGTACGCCAAGACAGTTCGTAATTTCCCCTTAACACTTGCCAATGATTTACCGGTCGGACCAACTGCCAAGGCGAGGCAATACAGACGGCCACTTAATAAATAACGAGAGGGAGGGCGGGGGGAGGGGTAAGGGGGCTGTCACACCGCTTTAACCCCGGCCAACGAACGGGGCGACATAAATCTCCGGGCTAGAGCGCTGTGATGGAACAATTGCGGGCCTGATTTGTTAAACCTGACATAATCGTGATGGTCGAAGACACATGGCTGCTTCACCCCCGCGTTGCTTGTACCTTCGGTGTGATTTGTGGTAACACTCGTACTCTTGTGAAGCATCGTCTGTGTCTGAAGAGGCAGACGAGGGCAACATTTACTTCTTCCATCTTGAATTTCAACAACACTACTGTAAACAGTACAATTCTCCCCATCCCTCCTCCTCGCGATCCACGCCCCTACATCCTGCACACAAATAAACGGTTGTAAACAGAAGCAAACAGCGCCGCCAGCACAATCAAACCCAAACAAACAGCGCATTTCAGTTATTTGCATGGCTACATGAGCTCGCCTCTATGAATCACAGAACACTTGCGTCTCAACAAATATTCCCTTCCTCCCTAAAATTTCTATCCTCGTGATATCATTTCTAAAACATCCGCGTTACTCACCAACCGCCGATTCCGGAATGAGAACGCATACATTAATAAATAAATAGATAATGAGCGCTGACGCAAAGACCCCGTCCCGGCCTCTCATAAGCGCCATCAATCAGAGGACGCCAGAGCGACGACTCGCCCTAATCAAACCAAGAACCGCTTCCCGAAATCCTTTAATCGGATTGCCTTCTTGCCCGCGCCTTCTCCCTCCGCCCGGTGCAGCGAGGCGCTACAGGTGGGAGGGAGGGGTGGGGGTAGGGGGCGGCGACCAGGTGGAGAGGCTGGGGAAGCGAGACGAGTGCGTGCCGGGTTTGGGGTGAGGTTGGGAGGGGGGGGGGAGAGGGCCATCTCGGTGGGAAGGCTGGGGAAGAGAGGGAAGTGCTTGTTGATGGGGGGTGGGTGAGTGGGGGGGGGAGGGAGCGGAGGCGTCCAGGTGAGGATGCTGGGGGAGGAGAGGCAAGTGTGTGTTGGTTGATGGGAGTGAGAAGCAGTTACGTCCAGAGGGGAAGGAGAGGAAGGGAGGGGTAAGTGAGGTTGGATGAGAGGGAAGTTCCGGGGAAGGGGAGCAAATGGATGAGAGGGAATACTGGGAACAGAACTGCGAAGTGGCTGATGACACAGACGCCAGAGGAGGGGAGTGAGTGAATGGGGCGCGGGAAGAGGAAGGTAGATTAGCTCCCCCGCTAGCGTCTGGGAGGGGCGAGGCGCCGCTCTGGCGTTAAGGGGGGGAAAGAAGAGAGAAAAAGAATGATGCTTAGTCTGAGACGCCGCCATGACTGGGGATTTGCAGCACTTTAGCCATTTTGCCTATTTACCCGCACCTCCAGACCCCATCTAAGGGGATTACACGGGATTAGAATATATGGGATTACGCACGATCACATACACAGTGCCTGAGCTTAGAGGGTGGGCCATGCACCTCCTCCCTCGTGCTGAAAAAAACAACAACAACATTAAATATAGTTCTATCTGCAAATTTACATAGTAAACGTTTTCTATTTTGTTATCGCATCGTGCAAGACTACATATCTATTATGCACATTATACGTTTCGGAAACCACCTCCCTCGCCTTCGACCTCCGCTGATACCCACCAGGAACACAGGCGTGGGGGCTTGCTATCACAGCCCGCCACCTGCCTATCATCATCGCGGCCGCAAGGGAAAGAACCCCGAGGAACTAAGTAACATTTCCCACGTAGCAGCAGATACAATGGTCTCTGTTCCCTGATTTCTTCGCCAAGATAAACAATAATGTAATTCTGAAAGCTTCGCTCGCAAAACGTGATTCCGAAAGGCGCGACGCAAACGTCCCTGAGTGATTCAATGCGTTTATCGGTTCACTAAGTCTCTTCGTCTTTCGAACGAAGGCTGGCGGAGCCTGTCACACCCTGGCGACATGTTCCACCTGCATCACCTCCGAATCGACCAACCAGCGGAATAAAACATACATTATAGAAAAAAAAGAGCAAAGCAAAAAAGATGGAAGAAGTCAAATTGACATCAGGTAACAATTCCAAGGGAATTACAATGTCGCTTTGTTAATTCTGGGGCCGACAGACAGGTGAGCTTGGAATGGACATGGAGTCCACTATAGCCCATCCCGGTCAATCCACACAAACCTATCTATGACCACACACACACACACACACACACACACACACACACACACACACACACACACACACACACACACACACACACACTCATGCGCGCGCGCGCGTTTTCACCCCTTCTATTTTTTTCTCTTCCTTTCTTCTTCGCAACGCTCGCTCTTTTGGACGCCGAACAATGTGGCCAAATCACCTCCTGGTATACTTCGTTAACGCGATCCGAAAGGAATAAGAAAGACTATGAAAAAAGAACAGCACAATAACATGCCCGAAGAAGAACTAAAAGGAAACAGTAGAATAGCAGAAGACGGAAGAGAGTAAGGTGTGAAATTCCATCCGAAGATGCGTCCATTTTTTCGTCCGGTGCCACCCGGTTCCTTCAAATCACATCACAAAGAACAGCGGTCTCTTCCCCTTCCTTCCTTCTCCCTCCCGCGCCCCGTCAAATCCCAGGCACCATATATGCACCGGCATGAAAGTAGCCCTCTCTCGCTCCCCTAAGGACCGGAACACTTAATCACGCCCCCACTAAGTTCGGGCGGGCGGAGGTGGGCGAACCAGTCGGCACCGCAAACGAGACGGGCGGGTTCTCTGTCACGGACGCCCCCGCCTACCTCTCAGCCCGCCGAGTGCGCTGTCACGCCCCTCCGCCCAGCCCGAGACTGACCCCGCCCTGCTTGTTGCCCGGGTGATTACCGTGGTGCATGCGGCCGACAAGCGCAAGAGGTTAGGCCTAAATGATAGAATGTGGTACAATAAAAACAATAAAAATCACGGAACTGAAATGCTATGAGCTCTACGATGACCCCACGAGTATATTTAAATTACATAAGAGCTATCGTCGCACGCTACAGCAGCGGCTAAAAACAAAGACTGTTCAGCTGGCGAGAAAGACCGACGGAGGGGCGTGAGGCGACTAAGGAAGTAGTCCCTGGCCAATCGGCGTGTCGTGTGAAGGGGGCGAAAGGAAAGGAGATATGACGAATCCTAAAGTGCTGTCCGGCCGAGGAAGGTTATTGTTGGCCGGCCTACTCAACGTCCAGGTACTTCTCGCCTTACCCTTGTCATTAATCACAGGTAACAAACACGTTCCGATACCAAGGTCAGCGCAGAGAGAAAAACACAGAAGCTCACGTGCGAGCACACTCATGAAAAAACATTTCTTGTAGCAGTCCACAATGATATATGTGTATAAGTATATATATATATATATATATATATATATATATATATATATATATATATATATATATATATATATATGTGTGTGTGTGTGTGTGTGTGTGTGTGTGTGTGTGTGTGTGTGTGTGTGTGTGTGTGTGTGTGAGAGAGAGAGAGAGAGAGAGAGAGAGAGAGAGAGAGAGAGAGAGAGAGAGAGAGAGAGAGAGAGAGAGAGAAAGAGAGAACGAGTGAGAGATAGAGATTCAGATGGTTCCCCAAAACCGCACCACGAACAAGGGACAAACGAGCGAGTGCAATTCATACACGTCCCGCTTTGCCCAAATAAGGCACAGCGAATGTGAAATTTCCCGACCCCGAGAAGCCATTACTCGGCGCGCGAGTGGCGAGTGGCGACTGGCCGGAGTGGCCGCCGTCCATCAGAATCCGAGATGCGTGGCGGTCAGACGCCAGGTAACACTACACCTACCCCCCTCCCCCTCTCCTCCTCCTCTGCCGCACTCCCCTACGCAGCCTGCAATTAACACGAACCACAAATCACGCAATTTTCAGACGGGAAACACCTTAGACTGCGGTAGCGAACACCTTTTACGTCAGCAGGGGAACAGGTTAACCAGTAAAGCCAGTTGTTGAACCAGCGCAAAAGCCTCCGTAATTAATTCCATCTTGAAGCTGAACAGGTGTGATATATTCACTGTCGACTTGAGCTTTGTGAGAGATTCATTGTCGGAGAGTAAATTCTCCATAGCTTGACCTAAGCTCTGAGGATGAGCAACGGGGGACATGGAAATCTTCACAAGAAACATCCTCCAAACACAAAATTTCCCGCAATGTTAGAATTCTTACAGTTCTAAAATTATGACATCGAAAAAAATACAAAAAAAAAAAAAAACGGGAAATCTTCTCTCAGCCAAGGCGGCAGGTGGCCGGGTGACTGCACCGGCGCCCGGGTGTAGGTGGGTGGCGGGGACGTTCAGGCTGAGGGGAGGGGCACCTTGGCCGACAGCTCTCCTCCTAATGAGCCCTCGGGGACCCTCGTTTAATCTTCGGCTCTCGTAATGATGAGGGTAAAAAGCCAAGCCGTCATCCCACACGCGTGACCTCTGTCCTGAATGACCTCAAATAGAGCCATCACGGCTGCTTCAGCTAATAATTACAACCAACATCCCTATTGCATAAATCTCTGATAAGCTTACATGAAATGGCTATACAATAAAATTCTGGCGAATGGCATGCAGTCGCTTTTAAATCTTGACATCATTTCGAACTTTCACACCAGAAAACTTAATTATAAAATAAAAAACTTATAAAGTAATAAAACCTTGACAACGTGTCATAAAAATGCCACGACCTTCGTACCCTACAAACGGCTCAGCACATACGCCCCTTCCCCTACGCTGAGCCCACCAAAGGCTCTGGCATGAACCCGCACGGCGTGCCAGGTTATCCCAGGTTGTAATACGAGACTTGGCCAGATTTCGCGGCTGATCAGAAGATATGGAGCATGACATGAGCGTCTTAAGCTGACGCTCGTGCACAAGGACGCCTTTCTTGCGCGTTCTCGGTCGTTCTTATAGTTAAATCCCTTTCGTCGTTCTTCCCCGCCGTTTCCTTGAGACCTATACTTTCCTTCTATAAAGTGTCGATGCTCTGTCTCTTTGCGCACGCGTATATGTCTTTCCCTCTCTCACTACATATTCACATACATGAATGAAGACACATACATACGCATCTCGCACTCTCTTTCATCCTCTCCCAAGACTCTTTCTCTTTCCCCTGGTCTCTTTCCTCTCCTTTTCTCTTGCCTCTCCCTGTGGTCTTGCTAAAGGGCGCCGACACGTCAGGTTACAAGAGGGCCCTCATATGAACCAGGAACCGTCGGGTCTAACATGGACCACGAACCCTGGCATCAAATCTCTTAACCCTCCCTCGACTGGCCAAGTCTTCTATTACAATATTTCCAAGCAGATATTCCTTGCGTGTGGAAGTATCAAATATAGCATTCCATGTATGCCTTATGTATGCATCAAAATCATAAGATAAGGATATAGATCTCTTTGAGGCAGACCAGAAACCCGCCCATTTCCGGGGTCTTTGTATATGAAGGTAACTAAGAAAACAATACTAAGGGTTTAAACAACGTTAAATTGTTTAAAGAAACATTAAACAAGTCTTTTACAAATAAATCTAAACCCTCAAGAAGCCCTTCCTCCCCTACCTTTCTCAGAAGCAAGTCACGGATGTCCCGTATGTGCTTGCGCCCCTCTCCGAGCGCACGCATACGTAAACATATGATAAACTGAAGGAGACCCGGGCCAGCCGCCACGCCGAGGGAAGTATAAATACGGCTGTGAAAAGGCCACAAAAAGCCGGTCCATATAGGCGGCTCGCAGACGTCAAGGAGTCAATCACCCGTGTTTATTTGGGCTGCTCGTGTGTATTTCACTTTCATCCCGTGGAACTCGTTCACTTCAAACGGCCTTAAAGGTCTTTTGCGGCTGCGCTCATGTAAAATTGGTCGCTAAAATGAACCCTATTTTTAGGCCATCGTATTTGCATGACAGCATTTCCTGAACCGTAGGAATCTGAAGGGAGAAATAGTTCTAATATTGTGTCATGACAGCTTTGGTTGTTACCATAAAAGCTGATCCAAGTTCCAAATTCCGTCTAAAAACTAGAGTTCCCACAGGCCTACTTTCTGACACTCCAACAAGCGTTAATGGGCCACTTCACACCCTCCATAACCCTGACCTAATTAAGATATTTAAAAATGACGGCAGACAGAGTGATATAAATGGTTATTAAATGTCCAGTTATAAAATGAGCATCCACTGAAATGCTAATACTCTGCACTTTTCAACATCTAACGTAATACTTACGAAGAAAAAGAAACAAAGAGCTAGGCGAGCCAGGATAACAGTCTGAGGATCAACATCATCTCAAGCCAACGCCGGCCAAATTGGCTCGACTTTCAATTTGGTCGAAGGTAAACAAGCGAGTCTAGTTTATCGCACGGTCTTTACTTTCACTCAAAATCTGTTTTCGAAAAAGTTGCCAAGTACGGCTGCCCCCAAGGGAGTCCCTATATACATTTGCCGGAAATATTAGTACACCTGCTTCCCAATACATCACTGATTCCTCGAAGGTATTTCCACACGTAGGCCTACCGCCCCTGGTCCGCTGCCGAACGTTGACGCATGGCTTTTTGGGGAGCTATTTCTGAATAACTTTACCAATCAACAGTTTATAGGTGTTGCAATAGATTCTATCTAGAGAAACGGGAGTAATAGTATGGGTAACGGAAACTAGTAGTTACAAAATGCAAATGGCAATTACTTCTCCATGATGACTTATCATTTATATACAAATGATGTCATCATTCTCTCTCTCTCTCTCTCTCTCTCTCTCTCTCTCTCTCTCTCTCTCTCTCCGTCTCATATTAATTTGTCATTCAAGATGCACTCAAGTGAATCCATACTCAGTTCCATTCTCAAAGGAAAGAAGATTTATATGCACCATATGATGAATCATCCTTTCTGAGACTTTCATAAACTTACCAAATAAAACGCCTCCATTTTCAGACGGTAACGCCACTCAGGTGTAAATAACGAGAGCAGCTGTATGCAACTTTCGGTTTTAAAATATTGCTTATGCTTTTTTAGACTCATTAAGTCGACTAAAGTGGTGCAACACCGGATTCATCAATCAAAGAGATGACCCAATAAGCTCTCACCACTCCAATCAAAGTGCCAACCCCCGAATTAGTCATGCTGACGAATCAAAACTAAAACGACCGTGAGATCCTTTGACACGAATTGTCATCACAAAACGCAGACGAATCGCCGGGATAAAGGCAGACTCTATCCAATCGTCTAATCCCGAAATGAGATTCAGCGGTACGAAGGATAACTACAGCCCTCCGCACGCCTCACAATGACCCGAGCCGAAACTGGACAAATAAGGACGCTGCAGGACGGTCGGGTCTTGGCGCGGGGTCCTTTAAGGGATGCTAGGCCTCCTTACCAAAACAAACACGGCACTTAATGTCGACCTCTGACCTCGGCTGCCCCGCCTCTATATGGTCACGGGCCTGCCACCTCCCCCTCTCCCCCCTCCCCCGCTGCCTGGAGGTGCCCCGGCAACCACTTGGACTTACTCCCCTGGGTGTGATATCATCGCGCACCATGTCACTACTGCTGCATATATGCACTTATTACACCACGCAAAGAACATCGCCGTGGATTCACAAATAAGCAAAAGTAAAATGGTGACTGTTACACGGCGCTCTCTCTCCCTCTCTCTCTCTCTCTCTCTCTCTCTCCCTCTCTCTCTCTCTCTCCCTCTCCCTCCCTCTCCCTTTCCTCTTCTCTCCTTCCCTCTTTCTCTCTCTCCCCCCCTCTCTCTCTCTCTCTCTCTCTCTCTCTCTCTCTCTCTCTCTCTCTCTCTCTCTCTCTCTCTCTCTCTCTCTCTCTCTCTCAAGACTGCGCAGACCTCACGACTCGCCGTCATAAGTGTAACCAGAACAAAAATACCCAAGGAGAAAAAGAGGAAAAGGAAGAACGGCGTGGATGGACCCCTTGTTGACGTCTGGCCGTCATTATGCGCACGAGGGAGAGGAGGAGGAAAGGGTGGAGAAGGGAGAAAAAATAATAGACGCAGTGAAAAAGAAGCGGGAGAACACATGAGAGAGAGAAAAGGAGGGTAGGAGGGAGAACGGGAGTGAGGGAGGGAGGGAGAGACAGCGAGTGAGATAGATAGATATAGGGAGAGGGAGGGAGATAGATAGATAAATATAGAGAAAGAGTGAGACAAATATATATATATATATATATATATATATATATATATATATATATATATATATATATATATATATATAGAGAGAGAGAGAGAGAGAGAGAGAGAGAGAGTAAATCAGACACTATAATAGTAATGGATTTCTCAGATCTCTAGTATAATCAACAATAACAATAGCGCTACAAACGCTTTCAACACTCACTTCGCTCGCTAACTGAATTTTCCTAGATCGCCCAAGAGCGACACGCGAGGGGCAGGCCGTAGAAGGGAGCCTCGCACGGGACGTCCCGCTCGACCCGCTCTTCGGCAGGAACAAGGGGGCGATGTTACGCGACGGCAGAAGTCAATTAGTCACATTACGGCTCAGGTCATCGATCAAAGGTGTTTTCCCGAGTCATGCACCGAAACGAGGGGGGCTCAGGATACATCCCGAATCCGTATTTGATTTGTATTTTTTTTCAGT
Source organism: Penaeus japonicus (assembly GCA_017312705.2). Taxonomy (NCBI): domain Eukaryota; kingdom Metazoa; phylum Arthropoda; class Malacostraca; order Decapoda; family Penaeidae; genus Penaeus; species Penaeus japonicus. The sequence continues at coordinate 194,417 of BOPN01000594.1, forward strand.
TCCCTGTATCACGGTTTGCGATTTCAAGCACGACAGCCCAGCAAGATTGCTTCAAGGCGAGTCTCACCCTCGCGCTCCCAGCCTTCACGGTTAACACCGATGGTAATAAGATCCATAACTCAAGCCTCGCCATTACCTTTATCGTACGAACGAACTTGATAAATCGAGAGCGCGACGGGCGGACACATATATGGGCGGCGCGGCCCCCTCTCTCGGCGCGGCGAGGGAGGTGATACACACGCCCGATAGTGAGCCCCGCTAGCTAGGGGGTCGGTAGGGGGTGGGGGCGGTTCGTTGACTCTAGTGAAGACGTCAGCATGTACACATATCCATATATATACACGTACACACAAAAACAAACAGGCGCGTCTTTTTTCGCGAAGACAGGCACAACCACACATACTAAATTTGTGTGTCCATATTTGCATGCATGCGTGTATATGCTGTAAGTATATGTATGAACTCACACATGCACACACACACACACACACACACACACACACACACACACACATACAAAAGCGCGCGCGCGCACAACAATATTTCAACAATTGGTCGAGGTCAAATCGAGATGTCAATTAGGC
>BOPN01000594.1:197500-207500 GCA_017312705.2 Penaeus japonicus
ATATATATATATATATATATATATATATATATATATATATATATATATATATATATATATATAATGATTGAAGGCATGTAGGTATCAAACATCATTATACAGTTTAAACAGATGAGGTGCCGAGGTCACCCTCGGGACGGGGAGGCTGGGCGTCCAAATCTGCTCGTCGCGGGGGTGGGTGGGTTCTTTTTGCAACAGAAATCCCCGGGGGAGCAGTGGGAGGGGCAGGGAGGGGGGGGGGAATGTTTTTGTTGCATTGTCCGTGGGAAGGGGAAAGAGGGGGTCCGTCTAGCTGAGTCAATATCTTTCTATGCTCGTATGGAGGGCGGGAGGAGGGGCGGGGGATGGAGGGGGGGAAGGAACGGGAGGGTTTGTACGCTCTCTGACAAGAAGTGAACGTTATTAAAAAAGATGCTACGCGCCTCCAAGTCTGAAATATATTGCCCCGAACAATGGCCTCCTCAACATTTGCATCAAAATCGCCTGTTGTTCGCGTTCCAACGTCGAAATTAAAAGTCCATAAATCATCGCAGTGTGTTTCGACCTCTGTCCGATCTTCGCGGCGGGCGACGGCGTCAACGGGGCTCGGGTTCTGCCTCGACAGATGCTGCGCGGCTGATGGTGTCCCCTGAGAGCAGCACAGAGGTTGCAGAGTGGTGAAGCTGTAAACTGTCCAGAGCAAAGGGATATTGTGCCCGTGATTGAGTGCAGGGAGTAGGGTAGTGTGTGTACCTGCCGTCTCCTGCAGTGCATGCGAGTGGTGGCGCCAGGGTACATCCACACCCTCACCACAGCCGCCGCCACAGCCTCATATATGGTGCAGACTCCCCGCCTGTGTACAGCTCTTCACTCGCTCTTCAACCATAGCTTATTGAAACGCTATTATCCCTTCTTAACGCTCGTAAACTGCTTCTCAGATACCAAGATTAAATAGGCAAGTTCGAGTCAAACAAGCGTATACGAGTTGGCAAATGATATAAAAGCGATACGCAGTAAACACTATCGCCTCAACGGGGCACTGTATGTTATATCTCTACGTGAATAACAGGGTATTATGAACACTTACCTTGCCAGTAAAAGCTTCCAACGGCGCCCACGTATAATCGATTCCCACCCTGTAGAGACGAAGCGTGGGTGTCAATCATGACTAATATTAAGCACCAAATATAGGAAATTACTTAACAATATAATGTCGACATATGTCCATAGAATACAGAAACACGACATACCATAGTTAGCGCTGTTCCGAAGCCGGCTTGACAGGAGCCTTGGCGATGGTAACCCCAAGCAGCTGCAAGAAAAGGAAGTTAGAATGCTTGATTAATAATAATTGTGATAATAATACTATCCACGATAACAAGAACACGAACAACAAAAACATAAGGAGTTTTGTACCTCCGAAGCCAATCAACATGTAAATAACTATACCCAAAGAAAATATCAAAAGCTCTGAAACAGAAGAATATGCAAATGTGATTCAAAATAAAAAAGGAATAACAAATAAGAAGAAAAGTAGAGTTAAAAAATTCTTACCCTCCTTCACAAAAACAACAACAAAAAACAATAAAGATGGAGCACCTAAATCCGACACCAAACATACCTCTCAAATACGGACAACTCCCAAACTACTAAGCACAAGAAAAGCAAATATGAGCTGTAATCAATCAATATGTCAGTCACTCAACTTGTCGCTTTTCCTCTCATTATCTGTCCGTCCGTCTGTCTACTGTCTATCAGTCTCTCTCTCTCTCTCTCTCTCTCTCTCTCTCTCTCTCTCTCTCTCTCTCTCTCTCCCTCTCTCTCTCTCTCTCTTTCTCTCTCTTTCTCTCACACACACACCACAGTCAAAGCGACGATGAAACGAAAGCACATCAACTCGCACCGCGCAAGACAGCTGTTTACCAAAATCCTGCAACAAATACGGAGAGACCAGCCAATGTCTAAACACCGCAACATCACACGACATCAAGTTCATTAATGTTGAAAAACTACTTCGTCATACTTTCTTGAAAATAATCGTCCTCGAGCGCCCCTGCCGCCAACTCTCCGTCGAAGTATGGGCCGCTCAGTACTGGAAAGTAGTGTGTCTCAGGAGCAATGCAGGTGGTGCTTGTTAGCGTTGCGGACTCGGGGCATGGTGTTAGCTCAGTGTAGACTGATGGTGTGCTTAACTCTATGTGAAGTAAAACCTGGTGTGTATGTTGCTGAAATTGCTATTATCAAGAATCTGATTATCGTTCCCCGAACACTTTTACTGATTTAGAGACAAAAAGGGACTTAAAACTGACCTCAAACCACACGAAACAATAACACAATATAAAATGAAAAACACACACATACTCTGCATATCTGATCAAGGAGCCCAGAGACGCGACCGCAGTACACCGAAGCGAAAGGGCCAAAGGGGGGAGGGGGGTAAGTTCGATTCATCAGGCAGACGCGCACATTACCAGGTACGCACGCGGAACCGTATGAGAAGCCCTTATGTGGGCACCTCCGCAGCCACGGGCATCTGTACATGTCATGCCCTCCCCCTACTCTCTTCTGCCCACCCACCCCCACTCTCTTCCCTCACCCCCGTCTTCATCCTCTCCCTACACACAAAATCCCGCCTATCGAAAGTGAAAAACAAGAACTAAAACAGTGAAAAAAGAGAATGACCATGGCCGTCATTTCAGAACACGAAAAGTCTATGTAGTCAACACGTAAGCCCATAAAAGTACGAATCTAAAGGCTGGCAGACTCTCTCTCTCTCTCTCTCTCTCTCTCTCTCTCTCTCTCTCTCTCTCTCTCTCTCTCTCTCTCTCTCGAGACCGACAGCTGTATGAAGCGCCAACAAGCAGGCATCAGTGTGGCTCGGACCTCCACATTCCACCTATGTGTTAACACCTCAGTACCCGCACTATTTATACTTGCATATTCCGCTCGCTCCAGATGGTCGAAGTCATGAAATGGGGTGAGAGAATGTGGAGGGCGGACGGGGGGGGGGGGGGGGGGGGGGACGCGGAATACATTCGAAGAGGTGGGTGGATGAGTGGATGGATTGACAGTGGGACAAGTTGAGAGGGGTGGATAGTAATAGACATGTGAGAGAGCGAGAGTGGGCGAGACGGGGAGGGATGGAGGAAGAGAAGGAGGGAGGAGAGAGAGAGAGTGGAGAGAAGAGAGAGAAAGGAGAGAGGAGAGAGAGGAGATAGAGGAGAAAGGAGAGAAACTGGAGATAGGAGAGAGATAGGACAGAGAGGAGATAGATAGATAGATAGATAGATAGATAGATAGATAGATAGAGAGAAGAGAAGACAGAGAGAGAGAGAGAGAGAGAGAGAGAGAGAGAGAGAGAGAGAGAGAGAGAGAGAGAGAGAGAGAGAGAGAGAGAGAGAGAGAGAGAGAGAGAGAGAGAGAGAGAGAGAGAGAGAGAGAGAGAGAGAGAGAGAGAGAAAGAGAAAGAGAGAGAGAGAGAGAGAGAGAGAGAGAGAGAGAGAGAGAGAGAGAGAGAGAGAGAGAGAGAGAGAGAGAGAGAGAGAGAGAGAGAGAGAGAGAGAGAGAGAGAGAGAGAGAGAGAGAGAGAGAGAGAGAGAGAGAGAGAGAGAGAGAGAGAGAGAGAGAGAGAGAGAGAGAGAGAGAGAGAGAGAGAGAGAAAGAAAGAGAGAAAGAGAGACAGAGAGAGAGAGAGAGAGAGAGAGAGAGAGAGAGAGAGAGAGAGAGAGAGAGAGAGAGAGAGAGAGAGAGAGAGAGAGAGAGAGAGAGAGAGAGAGAGAGAGAGAGAGAGAGAGAGAGAGAGAGAGAGAGAGAGAGAGAGAGAGAGAGAGAAGAAAGAGAGAGAGAGAGAAAAAAAAGAGAGAGAGAGAGAGAGAGAGAGAGAGAGAGAGAGAGAGAGAGAGAGAGAGAGAGAGAGAGAGAGAGAGAGAGAGAGAGAGAGAGAGAGAGAGAGAGAGAGAGAGAGAGAGAGAGAGAGAGATATATAGAGAGAGAGAGAGAGAGAGAGAGAGAGAGAGAGAGAGAGAGAGAGAGAGAGAGAGAGAGAGAGAGAGAGAGAGAGAGAGAGAGAGAGAGAGAGAGAGAGAGAGAGAGAGAGAGAGAGATAGAGAGAGAGGAGAGAGAAGAGAGAGAGAAAGGGAAGATAAAGAAAGAAAAGAGAGATAAGAGAGAGAGAGGAAAGAGCGAAGGAGGAGAGAGAGAGGAAAGAAAGAGAGAAGAGGAAAGAGAGAAGATAGATAGGTAGATAGATAGATATAGAGAGCGAGACACGGTGTTCCGCAAGAAACTGAACAGACAGGCAATCTGTCATATAAACCGACAAATAACAAGAACGCTTAATAAAAAAAGGAGATAAACAGAGTTCCGGAGAAAGACACAACTAATTAGACAGCACATTCCCTTCACCACTCATCCATCGCCAAAGCTGTCACACCTTTTCCCCCATTTATTTCTGGCCAGTTGAGGCATTCGGAAACCACAGGAGGAAAAAAAGAAGTCGGAGTGGAGTCAGAGATTCGATCAGACCTATACTTAGTTCATTGACAGATGTGCAAGCCTGTGTTTCGAAGCCACACACACACACACACACACACACACACACACACACACACACACACACACACACACACACACACATATATATATATATATATATATATATATATATATATATATATATATACATATATTTATATATATATATGTATATATGTAAAAATGTAGATTTTATGGCCACACGAAAAAACCCACACAATTCCTATTTGGTTTTATGTACTTTCTTTTACGCTATCTCGGCCATATTCCCTTTTTGAACGTAAGGTTGGTATTATTCCAAAGAGATCCCTTGTCTTCAGACCAGAAAATCCCTTATAATGTAAGCGAACAAAAATTTAGGGACAGGAAGTTACACCTATATTCCGCCTGACTCACTATTACTCCACCTTTTCCTGCGTTTCCGGTCACTTCTGTTTCGTTAGTCAACAGCTCCGATTTAACACAAATAAACACACCATCTTGAAATCTTCCCTTTCCTAAATTACTTGCAACTTCCCTTGCAATAAATACGTCTAACTTCCCGTTCTAAATTTATCGTTAAAGGAGACTCTCTTATAAACACGAACCCGCAAAAAAGATATGGATGTGTGAAACCACTGACATGTTTTCCCGCGCAAACTTTCGCGCCAACACGCCTTATTGGCCATGCTACGTCCAGATAAGAGATGCCTTTCGTCACGGTTAACGATCCTTAAATTAAAATGATTTCTTGAAGTTAACGATTCGCTTAGATCAGCTGATTACACGGACAAATTGAAGTAATTTATATGGCCGATGAATCACTTCCTGGATTATACTTGTGCCCGTGACGCTCTCCTCTCTCTCTCTCTCTCTCTCTCTATCTCTACCCCCGCGTCTCAATGCCCCAGTTTTAGGGTATGTTTTTATTCCCCATAATGTTGTATGATGTATAGTGATGTATATATATATATATATATATATATGTATATATATATATATATATATATATATATATATATATAGATATATATATATATATATATATATATATATATATATATATAGGTGTGCTTGTTAGGAATGGCGAGTTAGTGTGTTAGATAGAAGCAAATGGGTTGGATGTCATTAAATGTACTTCTCTTGGTCGTAAGCAAATTGTCTACTTTAGATGTGTTAATTTCCTTGTTTGATATTAAAAGTATTTAGAATTCAAATGTATTTGGGTGAGCATTGTTGTTTTTGTTTATTAAAACGAAATCAAAATAATAATAATAATTCTTCTACATAGCCATTATTTTGTTGCAGAATCCGAACTCTGCATTAGAAATTGGTACCGATTAATTAAAGCTTTTCCATAATTTGATGATAACACCTTTGCCTGTGTGTGAATAAAAGCATTTCGTGTTTGTAATAGAAACCATGTTTAACCCATTTCTGAAAAAAAAAAAAATTAACTCGGCGAGAGAGAAAAAAAGCTAAGCATAGTTAGTGGGTGTGTTCAAAAGAGTAAGAAAGATATATACATACATACATTCTGCATATGTATGATATGATGCTTTAACAGTTTCTTTTCAATCGTGGATGTAGAGGATGATGAAATAGTTATTCAAGAAATAGTCGTTACGGCACTCGAGAGAGAGAGAGAGAGAGAGAGAGAGAGAGAGAGAGAGAGAGAGAGAGGCTCACTAATAAAAAAGGGGATGGGAGAATGGTGTAAAAGGAGAATAAAAAATAGCTACAAGAAGAAGAAATGAAGAAAACAAGAGGGGATGGAGGAGAGAGAATAAAAAGAAAGACAAGAAGAAAAATAGAAAGGAAAAGAACCGCGGGGATAAAAATTACACCACGAAAAACAACACGCCACACACTCCCGCCTGATTATACTCTCGCGCGGTTCGCAAAACACAACACACAAGATAAAAGGCGAGAGAGGAAGAAAAAAAAGAAAGAAAGAAAGAAAAAAACCCGCAAGATAAGAGGAGAAGATCAGAGAAGTCCAATGGAAAGGAGGGATAAAACTTCATCTCTTACAAACGAGGTGTAAACATAGGCTCGAGTATCACATGGATTTAGACTATTGAAGAATAATACAATAATCGAACAATTCACGAGCGGCGTCCAACGGCAAAGGCGCTCGCACTCCAATCCTAGGGAAGCAAATGCAATCAACCTCTCGGGTTTCAGAGCACCACGGCCGCCCTGCGACGCCACACTCCCAGCAAGGTACGGAGTCTGGAGAGGGAAAGGGGGAAAGAGAGGGAGAGGGGGAGAGGGGGAGAGGGGGATAAGGGGAGAGGGAGGGACAGTCGGAGAGGGAAAGGGAGCGGGGGGATATCAGAGAGAGAGAGAGAGGGAGGGAGGGAGGGAAGGAAGGAGGGAGGGAAGGTGGGAGGGAAGGTGGGAGGGAGGGAGGGAGGGAGGGAGGGAGAGAGAGAGAGAGAGAGAGAGAGAGAGAGAGAGAGAGAGAGAGAGAGAGAGAGAGAGAGAAAGAGAGAGAGATTCTAATTCAAACCAAGCACTGAAATCTGTTCATAGATAGCAAATGTAAATAAAAGAGGGAAAATTGCGCCTTGCTCCAGATGGACGCACATGCACGCAATCACACCGGAAGTATACAGCTGCGTTTACGCCACCACAGGTTAAAACGTTCGTTCTAAATATACTTCCGGCCTGTGTTATAGGAAAATGTTTTTTTTTCTTTTTTTAGATATAACGAAAGCGGACTGGCCATGAATATATTACCAAATGACTGGTGATGCAACTCTACATTATATATAAGGACATGAAATAATTCCTTACTGGGACCGTAATTGTGTCACAGAAAGAGTATCTTTACGAGTATATCCTAAACAAATAAGCAATAACTTGATACAACAGACGTCTTAAATCCATCCTTTCTTCATTCATAATGCCAAAAAGATATTTTTATCCCTCCCAAAATCAAAAATAGAAAAGCAAAAACCAGCCGTAAGTCAAGCAACGCCATTCACTTTCCCTATTAGTCAAGCTCCTTCGGTGAATGCCTTCCGAATGTTTTATACACAACCCGAAATTCCTGCGGCGCGCGTGTCATATTTAGACCGGGTAGGGAACACACTCCGCCCACAGGAGAAATCCCGAGGGTCGTTTGCCAGGAAGTCGTGACTTATTGGAGGAATACTTTTCCTCGTCTACTGTGTGACAGATTGTAATGTCTTGATTAGTGTGCGTCAGGAGTTGGAGTGTATTTTCAGAGGGAATGAATGAGGCTTGGTGAGTGAGTGAGTGAGTGAGTGAGTGTGTGTGTATGTGTGTGTGTGTGTGTGTGTGTGTGTGTGTGTGTGTATGTGTGTGTGTATGTATGTGTGTGTGTGTGTGTGTGTGTGTGTGTGTGTGTGTGTGTGTGTGTGTGTGTGTGTGTGTGTGTGTGTGTGTGATATATATATGTATATATATATATATATATATATATATATGTATATATATATATATATATATATATATATATATATATATATATATATATATGTATATATATATATATGTATATATATATATATACATATATATATATATATATATATATATATATATATATATATATATATATATATATATATATATATATATATATATATAAAGAGAGAGAGAGAGATCTACACTTACTGGTCATGCAGGGTGAGTACATCTGATAGGCCTGAGACTCCCTTCCGGTGCTGATGAAACAGTTGCCTACTGGCTCGCGGCGGTTCTTCTTGACGCTGAACCACACGTAGCGAGGAGCACACGCCTGGAAGGAGAGAAAACAAACATGAGAATTACCATCGCTCGTGAAAAAAATAAAATCGGAAATATCTTCATCCGAATGTCTAAAAATAACAAAATTGCGAAAATAACTAAGGTAAATCATCCGCGCATCCGCCCCCTCGCCGGCAGCATCCACCTCGCCAGGGCTCAAGACCAGCAGGACAGTTCCGTTTCAAAGACAACACAGATCGCGACCCGTAACGCCCATGTCACACCAGGGCCGGGAGCCTTCAACATGATGTTCATTTCGACCAATCACGGACGCGCGAGATGAAGCCATGTAACGGACGGTTAAACCAATATATTAAAAATGTCCATATCATCGCGTTGCCATTCAATCAGGGTCTGTACACGTTATAAGAAGGCTAGATCGCGGATGGCAAAGCACTTCGGGTCTTGTGCTCACCCGTGTGTACACAGAGATTAGGAATGACACGTTTTCTTTTGCAACTCGACTTATCTCTGTCATTGCAAAAATAAAATTATATGTGTGCAATGAATCTTCATCTACGCTTACTTCGGATAAATTAAGGAGACTTAAAGATTAAAATCTCCCCCAAAAGGACAGAATAATATAATAACAAAAGTACTGCCGCCCGACAAAACACACAGGCGGTGGAATCTGATCACCGCCTGTTCACGAAACACCAGAACACCTGTGAATAACGACAGTCTATGAACCACAACAGCGCCAGAGAGAAAGAAAAAATGTTTTCACAAAGTATGTGAAAAGAGACAAAATACAAAGATCTACCAATACAAAAGTAGAGAGAAAAAAGGACGGCTTGCTAACTCCACTCCACAAAAGAACAACACATAAATACCGGTCCGTTTTTTCCTCTTCTTACCTATAGAAAGAAAAAAACAAATACAAAAGAAAACAACGAAGAACACCACACAAAAAAACAAAACAAAACAAGTAAGCCTCTAACAATAATAAAGAATAATCTCACGAAACATAACCAACAGGTCTTGGAGAATCATATATCACAGCCACAGAGTCTCCTTCAACCCAACGTCAGGCATTATTATCCAGACAGCACTACAACATTTCCTTTCCCTTTCGCTCACATCACTTGCCCCTTCCCATTGCCCTTTCCCTTCGCCTTGCCCTGCGGGGGAAATATATTGCCATTGTTATGTTCTACTTTATTGATCTATTCATCTGTCTTTACTGGAATGATCACTTTCCGATTGCTTAGCATTTGTTTTATTTACGCTTCAAAATCGGATGGCCTGAGGAACAATGATTATCACAAGGACGATTAAAAGTCTATTGATAAATCTATAAATGTATTAGGAGGCGAAAGATATGGAAACAACTAAGGAAAGGCGACCCACGAAACCGTAACAAAATAACAAAAAGGTCTGGCGAGGTGGCCGTTTTCTTTACCCACGAGAACAGAAGAGGTTATTGGCAATCGTGACTTCCGGCAGATTGCAAGACATTGCACACGGTATAAAGCCGCGTTCTTTGGGACCAAAGAACACGTTCACATATATACAATGAGACTAACACACATACGCTTGCACAAATATACATACACGCGCAACAACAGATAGACGGACAGACAAAGAGACGCAAAACAAAGAGAATTTAATGCGACAAGCAAACAATAACAAGCACTAAAAACAACATGCAAATAAAGTGTTAAAACGAAGCATTCTACAAGAATGCTACCGTGATCCATCCTGAACAGCTCCTTTAAATCTACACCCA
>BOPN01000594.1:210000-224575 GCA_017312705.2 Penaeus japonicus
ACATTCACAGCCCCGGGCGTGGGACCATCTTCGCAGCCATGACACGCGGTGTGCACAGGCTGGGCCATGCTTACAACATCGCGATTGTTACAAAAAGAGGGAAAGGCTCCTGACGACCATAAAAAAACATGAAATAAAGACGATCATTACAGACGGTTAAGTGTGACAGTGAAAGTGCGGTGGCGCCGCGCGGAGTCTCCTGGGACGGCAGTTATACTTTGCAGCGTTGCCTTCATATTCTTCTCGTCTCTGTATTGTATATAAAACATCTGAGTAAGAATATGCACACTGTTAATCTTCCGAAGACTTTTATGCATGTAGTGCCTCGCCGTTTTTAAGAACTACGTCTTTACCAAGTTAAAAGGAAAATAATAATGTCCTAAGACTCATAATGTTGACAGTTATCATCTCGCAGAAGCACATGTGGCAGTTTTCACATTCCTGCACTATCCCTTTCGTCAGAGGCTGTAGGTCGACTGGAGAAAGCGAATGCATCGCATCCGTGATTCCGCATTCGTTTTAGACTTAAAATATACAATCATCAAAAAGAAAGAAAACAGTCACCCGGTCTTGCGGCTGCATTAATTGAAGCTGTATCAACGCGTCATATAGTTCTCACATTCTTCGAAGTCTCTCCAGTCATCAATAAGTTCCAATTCTAACTCGTGACTCACTTACTCCTGTCCTGCCCGAGTCGACGTCAGTGAATCACCTGTGCAAAGCCTTGCCTCACATCCTTCAGCCTCGCCTGTCTTCCCGCCTCCTCCAACTATTTCCCAGCACCGCAGGCATTTCCTGGATATTCTCGCCGATTGCAATTAAAAAGTTCTGCATTGCGAATCCATGCACCGTGGCCTGTTGATTTTCATCTCCGTTTGCCCCTTGATGTTCAGAAAGGACCCTGATATTTGGGCGACCGCATAAGCACACGTTCCTCAAACATCTCTCCATCATTAACTTGCAGATTCTACCACATGATCAGTGAGTTCGGCGCCTTAGCCTCAAGAGAAATAATATTTACACGCGCGCTAATTACTCTCAATATTAAATATACTTTAGCATGACCCTTTGGCCACATCCTGGAGGCCAGAATAATGAACGATAACTGATAAACATTATCAAATGTGTTTCCGACGAAGGTTTTTTTTGTTGCATATCCCGTTTTACTTGGTTTTTACTTGGATTGTTTTTTGGCGTCGCGGCGCCAGACTGCTTTTTAAGAAACCTACACCTGTTCATCGCTGCGCTAATATCCAATTTACTTGTCCGTTCAATTGGAAACTAATTATAACTTGTCAAACCACATTGAAATAATCAAGAAAAATGATCAAAACTGTTTTCAAAATCTAGTTCTATAAATACCTGTGACATCAGAAACTCGGAGGTTGTTTCACGTGAAGCCTAATGCAAGAAGCAGAACAAACAAACTGATTTAAAGACCTAGTTCTCAAACCACCCATGGCACATGAGAAGCCCAGGTAAGTTCCAATCTGGTGGAGTTGTTTTGTCATGAAGCAGCTCATGGGCGCTGGAGGTGATGAGCTTTCCACGTGACCTACTTAATTACATGACCTCTTACCGCTTTTCTGTCACTCGCGACTAACTTTTACAAGTTAATGCTCGTTAAGGCACCGTCACTATGTGGGAGAAGAACTCACTATATACATTAACTTTCTAATCGAAACGCGATGTCTCCACGCTATTTATATTCTATTTCTCTACAAGAATTTAAGAATTCCATAGTAAACAAACACACCGCGAGGTAGACGTAGGGAAGTAGGGCATGCAGGCAGCGATCGTTTGTCAGAGTTAATTCCGTTTGTCATAACAAGGCAAGGGATGAGTGAGGGGCGGCGAGAAGCTCACAGAAACGGCATCACTTCAGAGTGCCGCTCCTCTTGTCCCCAACTCCTGTGGCTGCCTCCTCTTCTGGGGTGGCAAGGGAGAGGGGTAGGGATGATTGGAAGAAGAATTAGAATGAGAATAAGAAAAGGGAAGGGGTGGAGGCAAAAGTAAAGAAGACTGGAGAAAGGGAGACGTAGTTGTAGATCCTTCCCATGCGTTCAGAAAAGATATAGGCTAAAAATACACGCGCGTTTTTCTTTTAAAAACAAGGTTCAGCTTCGCATTATCGTACAAATTACTTGCAGGACAGATATTGCCCAGCAAGCAGGGTAGATGGTATTTAGAAGCTCTTTATAATGCCATCGCCGAATTTACATATTATCTTTGTGATGCAGAAGGAATGCCTTTCGTGTGTATTATCTTTATATCAATAATATTTGAATGCATAAAACTATATGAATATATAAATCTATTCGAGTACATAGAAGTGTCACTGCTAAAGCTTGAAGCAAAGATCGCATGATTTTAACCCAGCCTTGCCCTCCCCTTCCCCTCGTTCTCAAGCGTGTGAATATACTATCGGCAGTATTTGGATAAGAGTTCAGATACGCCCCATCCTGCGGTAGTCGGTGTGAACGGGAGAATGACGCATAGGGGACTTCTGGATAAGCTATCCAAATCCTTTTCTCGGGACTGAACACTGCACGGATGTACCAAAAATTTTCCTTGTTCTTTTCCAAGTTCGTTTGATACTTGTTGACGCATTCTAGTCAGAAACCTAGGTGCATCTTATAGGATAACTTTTCTTCATTATTATTATTTTTTTAATCTTCCTTCACTTCTCATTTATTTCCCTCCTCCATCCCCCATCTTTCTCCTACATCCTCTCCCTCGTTATAACTGTCACCATCTTCATTTACACCGTCGTCACGATGCTCTCTTACCGAGCGTTGCGCAAACATGGTAAGGACGAAAAAAAAAACACAAACAAAAAACACCCAAATGGAAACACGAGAACCCCCCCTCCTCCCGCTCTCCTTGGAATAAAATTTCGATCGCGTTGAATAATAACTCAGGATTTATTAGGTAAACAGCGAATTATAAGTCAAACGTTAATGGATTCGAAACCTGTGTTGTGAAATGGATTCGGGTTTCAGTTACTTGTACTCCATTTCACTTACGTTGTTCTGTCATTTCCTACGAAAAAATAACACTGAAATTTGGAGTAAAAAACAAAACCAAAACAAAAACATCAAGAACGACACCAAGGCTAAAATCTAGTATTCAAAGATTAACACATACGTCAGCAGACTAGAGCTGTGCACAAAAGGAGATTCATTAAAAGGAAAACGGACGATTTTTCCAATCTCTTTTTCAAGCTTGCTCGGTCTGCGTTCGGGTATCACGTCCCGCCAAAGCGAACGTTTTATGGCGACATTTCCTCCGTGGTAATTCCGAACAACCAATATCGCCGGATCTTGAAAATAACGAAAGGACGGACGAGGAAAAAAGAAAAGAAAAGGCAACGAAAGAGAAACAATATTTTTTTATCTCGACGTCCTTGAGTCCGTCCTTTAATGAGTCAATATATAGAGGTGTTATTTGTTTATATATCACTCACCACCTCCTCCTCACCCCCCCCTCTCCCATTCAACCCTCACCTGTCCCTTTAGCCCGTTGAGTGTTATGCTAACATTTGCCTGCGTTCATATTGGTGCCTTATCAATGAAAGGCCTTGCGTGACCATTGCATCAGGCTTCTATGGCCCCCCTTTTGCGTTTGGTCAGTTGTAGAAAAGTTCTGATTTGTTTATAATAATCACAGTTAATGGGATCCTCCACATAATAATAACTGAATAAATGAAGCTAAAACAGATATAAACCTCGTAAGACTGTTACCCAACAAAACTTATAATAAAAAAAGAAAAAAAAAATCACACTATTACCATAAATTCCCTAGCTTCAAAATATCAACCCTATCTCCCCCCCCCTCCCCCCCAAGAAAAAAGGAGAAAAGAAAATACTAATAAATAAATAATCTTCCCCCCATCCTCTGGCATCCCAACAGCCCCGTCATCAAGGTAAGCCGATATATGCGCCGCCAAAACGTAAACAAACACCTCGACGAAAACTCACACGGGGGGAAAAACTCGATTCCTCACACCATTACTTTGACGCACGAGCCGCGGCCTCCCTCTTTTGTGAACAGGTGGAGGAGTATCGGGGGTGGCGAGGGAGGAGGGAGGGAGGGAGGGAGGGAGGGAGGGAGGGAGGGAGGGGGAGGGGAGGGAGGGAGGGAGGGAGGGAGGGAGGGAGGGAGGGAGGAGGGAGGGGGTAAAGGGGAGGGAGGGGAGGGAGGGAGGGGTGGGGTGTGGGTGGGAGTGGGAGGAGGAGGGGAGGGAGGGAGGGAGGGAGGGAGGGAGGGAGGGAGGGAGGGAGGGAGGGAGGGAGGGAGGGAGGGGGAGGGGGGGGGAGGGAGGGAGAAGGGAGGGGGAGAGAGAGAGAGAGAGAGAGAGAGAGAGAGAGAGAGAGAGAGAGAGAGAGAGAGAGAGAGAGAGAGAGAGAGAGAGAGAGAGAGAGAGAGAGAGAGAGAGAGAGAGAGAGAGAGAGAGAGAGAGAGAGAGAGAGAGAGAGAGAGAGAGATAGAGAGAGAGAGAGAGAGAGAGAGAGAGAGAGAGAGCGAGAGCCCATGTTGATATCTGATGATATCAGCATGACCACAGGACCCGGACCCGCGCATCTAGCCTCATACCAGCTTAGAGCTCCCAGGGGGTAAAATGGCGTGTAGCCTCAGCAGAGTCTGAAGCGCATCTGCTCCTAAATCTCCGGCCAACACTACCTTAAAATTGGCAGCCATAAACAGGTCATAAACGCAAGATATAATCACCCTGAGCACCTGGCGCCCAATATGGAGTCGCTTCGTGCAAAGTCACTCGACGCCATGCAAGGGCTCGGCCTCGAAGTACGCATGGCACGAGTGGCGACGAAGGACCCAAGTGCCACGTGAGGCGTCCTTCCTGTCGGTTATCGCGATATAATTATTTTTCATACCGTCGCGAATCAAGTGGACTTTAATCTGACGCATTTGATCAAGAGAGACCGATGAAAATGACTCTCATTTCGATTAATGATTTATGCAGTCATCTCCGAACGTCAGTAAATCGTGACCTCAACGAGACTGCATCCTAACTCTGTTTTAAGTACTGGTCATAAACAGCTTACATGAACTTCACACTCTCGTATGCAACGAGCCCTGCCATGGAAATTACCAGAGAAATTGCAATTAATGTTTTTGTTCTGCAATTTTTAAGTAAGAAACCTTTTAAGGAAACGGAGTAATTTGACTATATTTCATCCAAGATTCTATCGGCAGCATCTCTGTGTCGCCGAGCTTTTCTGCCGACCTTTTCGAGGCATTATTGCTATTGGGTCGAGAGGCGGTGCGCTGACGATACAATCAACATTGTGCTATCTTTATAACAATCAGCAATCTCTCTCTCTCTCTCTCTCTCTCTCTCTCTCTCTCTCTCTCTCTCTCTCTCTCTTTCTCTTTCTCTCCCCCCCCTCTCTCTCTGTCACTAACATAACACCTGATGTAATTTTCGCTCTGGACACCTCGCTGTAAACCACTGAGAGTTATACTCATTCCTGCTAATACGTAGTAACACTGAAATACGTCATCTGTTCTACAAATAAACACATGTATAATGATATAAAACAACCAAAGGAAACGCGACGATGAAAAATCAAAAACAGTCAATATCAGCAGGATTTTTTTTTCAAAGATCAAATCTGTCCCAAAAAAGTCTCTGTTTTAACAAGTCCAACGCCAGACAAATCCCATCTGTCCGGCCTTGAAGCACAAAGTCGCTGGGGAAGCCATCACACTCCGCCTCACCTGCCTCTCTGTGTAGGATCCTCAGCGTGCTAAATCTAGTCCTTAATCCCATTCAAACCTCGCCCACATCGCACCCCTATACCGCAAGAACAATGAATGGCCCACTTGCGTGAACAAACATAAATATTAGAGGAAAGAGTTAACAAGCGACCTCTAATAGTTTTATGTCGTCTGTCTGCCGTAAACAGAGTGCCTTGTTTCGCTGTACAGCACCTGACTGATAACTTTTCATAACATTTTCACATTTTCTTATCATATTGAACTCCTTTTCCGAGCGCGAATGAATTGTCACTCCGTCCATAACACTGTTGACATACCGCTCTAAATCTCACCACAATGATCAACACACGAGGGAATAAAACTCTTCTGAAATGGATATTTTAAGCTGTTCATATTTGTCGTGGTAATTAGGGCTCTTGAACCCTTCCACGTTTAAGAGTGATAGAGCAGGGTGTGTGAAGAGGGTCTACATATTGGGTAATGGAAGTGAGTGGGAAGTGAAGGTGGCGTGGAGAGTGAGTGAGTGAGTGAGTGGGCGAGCGGGCGGTGTGGGGCTGAGTTAAGGGCGTGCTTCGATGCCCATGTGGAAGTCGAAAGGGGATGAGGGTAATACTGATTATAAAGGAGACTGGTATGTGGTTGGAGTAAAGCAAAACCAAACCAAACGAAAAAAGAAAATACTGATAACACTCTCTATAGGTTTTATTTTTCTTCAATCACCATGAGCAACTTTGCTTCCACACTAAGCAAGGGAGCATTCCGGATAGTCGACAGGAAGAAGTGCAGGCGAGGAGTAGAAGGAGGATGGGAGACGGAGAGAGAACGAGACACCAAAAGCGTGACAAAAGCAACGTATTGCAAAATCAACACTGATTAATCCGACAAAGAATACCGGCGGGTGATTGCACTCCATGCATCTATGCTAATTGGATTATAGTGGCTCTCAGATGAGGGCACACCGGGACGCACAAGCGGCCCTTCTTCCCCGGCAGATGTTATCTCCTTTCACAATACATTAAATCCTAGACGCTGCGATTCTGCAGTGCAGTACCTTCATTCTTTAAGGAACACGTCTGCATGCAAATGCTTGCTTCGGCGGTTAGCATGAATACAGAGGAAAACGCAATTCATAGTGGAAAACCTGTCGACCTGTGACCTGTGATCCTTCGACCCTCAATTTCCATTAGACTAAATCACAAGCCTGTGTTTCCACACAGATACGAGTTACGAATAAGGTTAAAATGGCAACTGCCTGCAACAGACCAGTAGCCAGCACTTCGTTCTTGCATACACACAGCTATAAGTTGTTTGTTATAAGTTAAATGCAAAATATGATTTGCCATTACGCGAGGTTTATCAAACTACTGTCCCAAACCAGTAGTTCTCCGCTTTCTTCATCCTGCAGGAATTGTCTGTCTTGCACGACTGAAGTTTGAGACGACCCATAGCGAAGATGACGTGCGTAATCTGCCGCTCAAGTTACTCTTACCATCCGTGCTTGCTCAATAAACATTTTCAGACGCAACAAAGTTACGATGCCATTGGTGCAGTGCAACTGGCCGGAGGATGTGACGGCGGTTCAGCGCAAATTTAGTTTCTATGTTATACTTATGCGGAAGGGGGGGGGGGCGAGTGACCAACGTT
Source organism: Penaeus japonicus (assembly GCA_017312705.2). Taxonomy (NCBI): domain Eukaryota; kingdom Metazoa; phylum Arthropoda; class Malacostraca; order Decapoda; family Penaeidae; genus Penaeus; species Penaeus japonicus. Next base: position 217,387 of record BOPN01000594.1, read on the forward strand.
TCTCCCCGCCACTCAGGGACTCGCCTCTATTCGTTGGGTGTTCCCTCGTCGCTTCATACAAGTTAGGTCTACATTTCATCTCTCTCTCTCAATTTCTCTCTCTCTCTCTCTCTCTCTCTCTCCCTCCCTCCCTCCCTCCCTCCCTCCCTCCCTCCCTCCCTCTCTTCTCTTCTCTTCTCTCCTCTCCTTCTCTCCCTCCCTCCCTCCCTCCCTCCCTCCCTCCCTCCCTCTCTCTCTCTCTCTCTCTCTCTCTCTCTCTCTCTCTCTCTCTCTCTCTCTCTCCCTCCCTCCCACTCCCCCTCTCTCTCTCCCCCCTCCCCCCCCTCCCCCCCTCTCTCTCTCTTTTCAACACACACACAACAAGCAAACACATGCCATCACCCTAATCTAAATCGCTTTTTTTTCTTAGCTTTTTTTTCTATTTAAAAGGCTGGATGTGGTCCTCAAACTAAATCCATTTTGTAATTTAATTGGAGTAAAACGCGGCGTGGTAAATCACCACACACGTGTTACTAAAAGCAACGCGGCCTAACTAAAATACGTCTTAACTGATCAAAAGGGAAACCAAAAGTAACGCATCTTCAGGAGCAACTACATGCACACACGGGCGTCGGTAGTTCTTGGTGACACATGTATGAATGTCTATCAGCGCAACAAGGGCGCCAGCCAGCTTGATTATTTCGCTTGTCCAACACTATTAGCAACGTTGTTCTTATGATAACCTCCAGTGACCTCTCTGGGGACATGTATTTGCATATGGACTGCCCCCATGACTAGATCTCCCGCGAAATTTTTGCAAACAAAGAAAGTGTAAAATGCCTGGGACACTAGGAAGAAGGTGGCGATACAACTGGAACTGCGATTGGAAATTAAAATCACTTGTCAATTAATAGCATTTAAATACATGGGCACTGAAGTATATGGGTAGAAGAAAAACAAGGGTATACGGGACGGGTCAAATATAGTCTAGATCGTAACACGAGAAATGGCTCGGGAACAGAGAAGGTTATCTGTGACAACTGTGTCCGTACGGAATACTTGCAGCGTCACCTCGGGAGGGAAGCGTAAAGCTCCTTGGCCTTTTGACTTCAAGCCGACTGACATCCTTCCTTAAGACAGTCAGGTTGCGGCAGGGACTCCTGGGCATCATTAACATACACAGCAGCCATTTGAGGCGATCTCTGGCGCCACATGCCTCCTCACGGCCGCCCTGCCCCACCGGTGCACAAGCAAGGGACGTGGCGTCAGTACTCCCGGCTTTGGGCAGGCCGTTCGCTCTTTGTTCATTTACATACAGAAAGAATGAAAGGAAAGGAGGGGGGGGGGGGGTAAATGGGAGTGTTCGAAAGCGGAGGCCGAGCTGTTCATGGAGGACCGAGTGCGAGGGCGGGGCGTGGCTGAGGGGCGGCGTCGGCCGTTGCGACAGACCGAGCTGTTAGGTGAGACGTGTTTGTGACAGTCTGTAACACGGCTCACAATATCCCTTGTCATACGCCTTTTACACCCAGGCTCCCTCCCTCTGTTTCTTCCTGTCTCGCTCTTTTTGGTCTGCTTGTTTATCTGCCTCTATTTTTCTGTCCTCATAATATATGTGCGTGTGTTTGTTCCTTGTGTACGTTAGTTCGTGCGCCTGTCTCTCCTTCTCCATTTACAAGAGTGAAAATATGCGTCGCCAAAGGAAACGACCTCCTAAGCATCATGTACCAAAACGGAATTTCTATTATGGAAGTGGGCTAAACACGACATTTTGTCATCGTCTATGCCTCCCCACAAGACCTCGGTATGACCAACCAAGGAATAATGAAAAAGACTTCTAATTATGATGCCGACCGCACTAGAAAAAGTCGTAATGACTTTCGTAACATAAGACGAGTTTACCACTTCTACTCCTCCCCTCTCCCCTTTTCCCGCTTGTCTCGACCTCCGTGTCCTTTGTTTCATTGAAATTATGTTTCATTTGCGTTCCAATTCTGGCGTATCTCTTTCGCCGCTTACGAGTTAAGTGAAAGTGCTCGCCTACTGATAATAGATACTACTCATATGTACAAGCCATTTATCATATCAAAATACGCGAATATTATAAATAACACGAATCCCTTTAGCCATGTAAGTGACTTTCCATCTGTCCTGTCCCAGCGAGAAGCGGGGGCGACGGTGACGGAAGAAAGGGGAACACACGACAAAATCCTCGTTCTTCCTTGCAACTCAACCTGGCGTGAGTGACAGGTGCCACTCGGCGCCCTCCTCAACGCCGGGTATGACCATGAAAAGAAAATAAGGCCGTTGCGTCATCGACACACATACCTTCATGGGGGGAGACAAAAGGGAAGCGGGTGCGATAGCTTCCAGTCATGCGTCCATATACTTAACATTAATTAGTATTTATAATATATGATCACTGTAAACTGAAAGGTCATTCTTGAGTGACGATCCTGATTATTTTTTTCCATACGTGTGTAAGCTTTTAGCCTTTTTCTACATATTCCCAAGCGGTCCTGCATGCGACCAATTTTGCCTTGCAGTTGCAGATCCACATAATCGACAGCAGTCTTGTCATCCACACTATATAAGGTCTGAAAACGCGGACATCCAGCGTCCAGGGATTTTGCGGTCGTCAGAAGTCCTGGGTCCTGAGGATGCAAAGCGACGGGCTGAGAGTCGCTCTGTCGGTAGACATATTAGGAGACGTAACAAAGATGTTCCATTCTAGGAGATATAGCTTGAATTATTCATCATCAACTTTTTTGTGTTTGTGGCAGAACGCGACTCTCCAAAAGTATGAGCTAGAAACAGATCATTAGTATTCGACGAAATGGAACTCGGTATTTCTGGCTGCTCTAAAGCCTCACTGGACAAAGCATCACGCTCATGAGTAATCGCGTCTCAACGACGATGAGGGGAACGTACAAAGGGAACTCGGCCGCCCAAGGAACAGAGGAAAGATAAACATTGCCAAAGAGAAGACGGGGAATCAATCTCCTTAGGAATGAGGAGAAAAAGAGGCGTGACGCAAGACGATTAATCCCTCATGAAGCCAACTCATACCAATACATTGCTGAGGGAAATAGAAAATTAGATCTCTATATAAAATAAACTCAGGAGGGCCAATATCACAAAATCCCGCACTTCTAAACATCCAAACAAGTCTAGTAATCCCGGAAATTAGAATCTATGGTAACCAACCACCCCATCAAGATCAACGCTTTCCTTAATAAACATCCTATCTCGCTGCCCGATGAAAGGTGTCTCTCATCTGGCAGCCTCCCACATCCAAGGTTCGTGACGATGGAACCCCAAAGCTCACACACGTAAGCGGTGAATCTCGGGGGATAAAGACCTTTTGCGAATGATCCGTATAAATCTAGCTTTCTATTTAATATAAAAGCAAAACAATAAACATCGACGACAAAAAAAATCATCAAGAGTAAAAATGCTTTACGATAAAAGACAAAAATGCATCAATAAACATACCTTTTTTTTTCTTTAGAGGAATGACAAGATATTCAGCCTGAGATGTTAATATATCCGCAGCGCAGTAAGTAAAGCACGGCGTCCTCAGCGAAAGCACGAGGAGGTGTGATCTGCCTTACATCCCGGGATTTAAGTCGACACGTGAACTATACGAAACCCAAAGGTAAACAAATAGAGCACGCGTGCCATACAATCGGGACCGATCTTTCCTACACAACAATTAAAGAACAAAGAACACAAACTACACCGATAGGATATACGTAAACCACAAGATCTTATTCTTCGAAGTTTAATAAACATCCCTTTCCTTTCGCTTTCACTCAAAGGCTCGCAGATGCAGCAAGTGCGAGAGGCCGTGTTCCAAGAAGCGAATCTGATAACCGAACCACCTCGCCTTCATAGACTCGTCCAGGTTTCTTTCTTCCCCAAGCATGACGTCACGCCCACATCTTAGGGACGCCACATAGACACGCGCAGGAAGTACCTCCGACACGTCCTATATCTTCACTACTGGAAGAAGCGCCTTGACGCACATGGCTAATCATTACGTTCTAAGGCTCATAACTTGCCGAGTCGGATGGGGAAATTATCCGGAACAAATTACTTGCACGTGGAACGCCCTGATCGCGGCAGAGGGAGAGGCTGGGGAAAGGGGAGGGAGGGGGGGGGGACCGCGGGATTGGAACAGACACTTTGATCTCCGCAAGCTCGTAGAATTTTTACAAGACTGGAGAGAAGAGTTTCAGACCTCCTTGCATCAGTGACGTCTCAATGCAAATATAAAATAAATCAGCAAAAAGGCACTAAGTGAATCCTCACACTGAATCATAACAATACCAGAAAATGTAAACAAACAAGGCAAACAACAACGATGCTCTCATGACGCTAGCCTCAGCTGGGCACTGCAGCGAAATCCCGTGAACTTTGACCTCTGGAGGGTTCAGACAGGAAACTGCGGCCGCCTGCCATATAGACACATCATCGGGCGGGGTCACTGGTCAGTCCGCTTGTAAATTGAACTCAAATTGGTTCTTATCTGCTGGCGGAGGAAAGGCTGATGGCACTGGTAGGTGAGATGCCGTGGGCGATTCGAAAATAAATGGAAGGAGGAGGAGGAGGAGGAAAAGGAGGAAAAGGAGGATAAGGAGGAGGAGGAGGAGGAGGAAAAGAAGAAGGAGGAGGAAAAGAAGGAGAAGGAGGAATGGGATATTGAGGAGTAAACGGAGGAGGAGAAGGAGGAGAAGGAGGAGGAGGAGAAGGGGTAGGACAACTAGCAGGAAAAGGAGCAGTACAGTTAGAACGTTAATAAACCACAGGGAAACAGCGAGGCAGGAGTGAGAGAAGGAGTAAAGCGGAGAGAAGCGAGACGAAGCGGTGATTAGAGGAAGCGGCGACCGGTCTCAGGTCTCAAGCAGAAAGAAGAGAAAGAGTTAAGCGTGAGTGAGTGATGACGATGGACTCTACAAGTCTAGGTGACGGAGTGGTGATAAGGCGCAGACAAGGGGAACATGTGGCGCGCGAGGCGAGGGGAAATGTCAGCGAGGCCTTACAAAAAGAAAACGAAGCTGAAGACAAACAGTAAAGAAGTAAGTCTCCTGACGTCGGGAACACAAGCTGTCCTTAACACTCGGGAATTTCGCGCATTCGCATAAAAAAACATATTGGAGCAAATAAAATTCATCGAACAAAGACCCGATTGAAGAGCCATAGAGACCGGCTGGTGCATCGAGAGAACAAGTACAGTCACGCTCGGATAACCTCCAGCACAGGATGATAACCCAGCTAGGGGGAAGGGCGGGATATGGATACAGCGAGGAAGGAAAGAGGAAGGAGAGAAGAAGTAGGGGAGATAACATGAACGACACATTTGTACCGAGCGTGATAGCATCGTCAGAGCAGGAGCAGATGCTGAAAACATGCTCACATCGGAAGGGCGAAACTACTCCCAGATGTGAATTACTTTCCTCGAGTAAATGGAAGAGATGAGGCGACTAGTGACGACATATTGCGAACGTAAATAGCAGCTTGGCTAGTGTGTGGTGTACCTTCACCTCCCGTACTTGCAGAATCAATGGGCCATTGAGTGACGAGGCATGCATGTAAGCTCTCATAACATTTTCTGCATAATCTTACCTAACATCCCTCGGGTACACACACACCTCCTTGACCCTATTCCTCGCTGACGGGGGGAGAGAGAGAGAGAGAGAGAGAGAGAGAGAGAGAGAGAGAGAGAGAGAGAGAGAGAGAGAGAGAGAGAGAGAGAGAGAGAGAGAGAGAGAGAGATAAAGAGAGAAAGAGAATAAAGAGAAATAAAGAGAGAAAGAGAGTGAGTAAGAGAAAGAGAAAGGTGGGGGGGGGTGACCACCCCTGGTACCGTAAACTCGTAAATCCATCAGCACGAGCGTCGCCTGGATGCACTTCCGCCCACATCCAAAACCTTTTATCCCAAAAGGCCCTTTCTCCTCTCCTTTCTTACTCTACACTGTTCGTGGCTCTCTGGTAAACTTTTCTTTCAGTATCACATTTCAATGCTGAATAAAATAATGAAAACGCAACAACACAACGAAATAAAAATGGTACTGTGCATTTCGGCAGGAAACAATTTGGTTTCTGTCAAAATTATCACAACATTAATCTCACAGATAATGCCGCAGATACATTAACAATGTTTCGGCAACTCGAGCCACACCCAAAAAAATAGAATAGAAAAAAAGACCAGGCCTGCGGAATATCCGAGACCTAGAGATAAATCACGACATCTGGAGACACCCTCGATTGCACATCACCTGAAGGGCGGAGATGTCGCGACGGCCACCAAACACGCCGCTATCGCCCTTGCAGCGCGGGCGGGGAGGCTCGCCCGCTCGCCCTCAGGTGGAGAGTTATCAGGTGGCGCGGGGAGGCGGGAGGGCACTAGTAGCGCCCCTGGCACCCTGGGGGATTCGCCTCACACAGTGGCATCCTTGTGGCTCATCTCCACCTCATCTCACCCTGGCACCCGGCACTCACGCCCGTCCTAAATCCTACGCGCTCAGCAGGATTACAGCATCGGCCCCGCACATGCTTCCTCCGTATCCTGATACACTGGCTTGCGTAACGAGGAACGACATCCCGGTCACGCCATCGGCCAGCCGTGCCCTTGATCTGTTCCATTATATCTGATGGTTCGCCGAAGCGTGTCTTTCACTGGCAAAATGTATGGGTATCCTCCCCCTCTTCCTTCTCCTCCTCCACTAGCACCCCCTTCCCCTCCTCCTACTCCACCGTCAGTAACACCTCCTACTCCTCCTACTCCTCCACCAAAACCACCTCCCCTTCCTCTTACTCTTCAACCAACACCACCTCCCACTCCTCCTACTTCTTCACCAGCACGGCTTCCTCCTCTTCCTTCTCCTCTCCCTACCTCTCCTCATCCCCTCTCCCTCCTAAACTCTATCTACATCCTCTTCTCTTCTCTCTCTCTCTCTCTCTTCGACTCTTAACGAGCGTCAATCTGGTTCACTATATTTAGACTGGCATCGTGTCGTTCATCTCTACATTGCGAGAACAGACCGAATCGCTCACGGCCATCCGCATTCCCGAGGTCTGATCACTACCTTTGTTCCTTTCTTTGAACTGCGAACCAGACCATGGCCAATAAATGGTATATTGCTCTGAGTACACGTAGCACTTTCATTTCAGCTTTGATCATCTGTCCAAACAAATTATATATATATAT
>BOPN01000594.1:224675-229675 GCA_017312705.2 Penaeus japonicus
TTCTCTCTCCCCCCTCCCCCCCCTCCCCCCCTCTCTCTCTCTTTTCAACACACACACAACAAGCAAACACATACCATCACCCTAATCTAATTTTTTACTTACCTGTTCGAGACATTTCTATTTAAAAGGCTGGATGTGGTCCTCAAACTAAATCCATTTTGTAATTTAATTGGAGTAAAACGCGGCGTGGTAAATCAACACACACGTGTTACTAAAAGCAACGCTATTCTAACTAAAATACGTCTTAACTGATCAAAAGGGAAACCAAAAGTAACGCATCTTCAGGAGCATCTACATGCACACACGGGCGTCGGTAGTTCTTGGTGACACATGTATGAATGTCTGTCGTAGCGCAACAAGGGCGCCAGCCAGCTTGATTATTTCGCTTGTCCAACACTATTAGCAACGTTGTTCTTGCGATAACCTCCAGTGACCTCTCTGGGGACATGTATTTGCATATGGACTGCCCCCATGACTAGATCCCCCCGCGAAATTTTGCAAACAAAGAAAGTAACGTCTGGACACTCAGGGAAATACGGTGGCGATACAACTGGAACTGCGATTGGAAATTAAAATCACTTGTCAATTAATAGCATTTAAATACATGGGCACTGAAGTATATGGGTAGAAGAAAAACAAGGGTATACGGGACGGGTCAAATATAGTCTAGATCGTAACACGAGAAATGGCTCGGGAACAGAGAAGGTTATCTGTGACAACTGTGTCCGTACGGAATACTTGCAGCGTCACCTCGAGGGCAAGCGTAAAGCCCTGGCCTTTGACTTCAAGCCGACTGACATCCTTCCTTAAGACAGTCAGGTTGCGGCAGGGACTCCTGGGCATCATTAACATACACAGCAGCCATTTGAGGCGATCTCTGGCGCCACATGCCTCCTCACGGCCGCCCTGCCCCACCGTGCACAAGGCGGACGTGGTGTCAGTACTCCCGGCTTTGGGCAGGCCGTTCGCTCTTTGTTCATTTACATACAGAGAGAATGAAAGGAAAGGAGGGGGGGGGGGGGTAAAATGGGAGTGTTCGAAAGCGGAGGCCGAGCTGTTCGTGGAGGACCGAGTGCGAGGGCGGGGCGTGGCTGAGGGGCGGCGTCGGCCGTTATGACAGACCGAGCTGTTAGGTGAGACGTGTTTGTGACAGTCTGTAACACGGCTCACAATATCCCTGTCACATACGCCTTTTACACCCAGGCTCCCTCCCTCTGTTTCTTCCTGTCTCGCTCTTTTTGGTCTGCTTGTTTATCTGCCTCTATTTTTCTGTCCTCATAATATATGTGCGTGTGTTTGTCTCTGTGTACGTTAGTTCGTGCGCCTGTCTCCCCTTCTCCATTTACAAGAGTGAAAATATGCGTCGCCAAAGGAAACGACCTCCTAAGCATCATGTACCAAAACGGGATAATTCTATTATGGAAGTGGGCTAAAACACGACATTTTGTCATCGTCTTACAGCCTCCCCCACAAGACCTCGGTATGACCAACCAAGGAATAATGAAAAAGACTTCTAATTATGATGCCGACCGCACTAGAAAAAGCCGTAATGACTTTCGTAACATAAGACGAGTTTACCCCCCCTACTCCTCCCCTCTCCCCCTTTTCCCCGCTTGTCTCGACCTCCGTGTCCTTTGTTTCATTGAAATTCTGTTTCATTTGCGTTTCACTTCAAGGTATCCTTTCGACGCTTACGAGTTAAGTGAAAGTGCTCGCCTACTGATAATAGGTACTACTCATATGTACAAGCCATTTATCATATCAAAATACGTGAATATTATAAATAACACGAATCCCTTTAGCCATGTAAGTGACTTTCCATCTGTCCTGTCCCAGCGAGAAGCGGGGGCGACGGTGACGGAAGAAAGGGGAACACACGACAAAATCCTCGTTCTTCTCGGTAACTCAACTCCTGGCGTGAGTGACAGGTGCCACTCGGCGCCCTCCTCAACGCCGGGTATGACCATGAAAAGAAAATAAGGCCGTTGCGTCATCGACACACATACCTTCATGGGGGGAGACAAAAGGGAAGCGGGTGCGATAGCTTCCAGTCATGCGTCCATATACTTCACATTAATTAGTATATATAATACACGATCACTGTAAACTAAAAGGTCGTTCCTGAGTGACGATCCTGATTATTTTTTCCAGACGTGTGTAAGCTTTTAGCCTTTTTCTACATATTCCCAAGCGGTCCTGCATGCGACCAATTTTGTCTTGCAGTTGCAGACCCACATAATCGACAGCAGTCTTGTCATCCACACTATATAAGGTCTGAAAACGCGGACATCCAGCGTCCAGGGATTTTGCGGTCGTCAGAAGTCCTGGGTCCTGAGGATGCAAAGCGACGGGCTGAGAGTTGCTCTGTCGGTAGACATATTAGGAGACGTAACAGAGATGTTCCATTCTAGGAGATATAGCTTGAATTATTCATCATCAACTTTTTTGTGTCTGTGGCAGAACGCGACTCTCCAAAAGTATGAGCTAGAAACAGATCATTAGTATTCGACGAAATGGAACTCGGTATTTCTGGCTGCTCTAAAGCCTCACTGGACAAAGCATCACGCTCATGAGTAATCGCGTCTCAACGCCGATGAGGGGAACGTACAAAGGGGACTCGGCCGCCCAAGGAACAGAGGGAAGATAAACATTGCCAAAGAGAAGACGGGGAATCAATCTCCTTAGGAATGAGGAGAAAAAGAGGCGTGACGCAAGACGATTAATCCCTCATGAAGCCAACTCATACCAATACATTGCTGAGGGAAATAGAAAATTAGATCTATATATAAAATAAACTCAGGAGGGCCAATATCACAAAATCCCGCACTTCTAAACATCCAAACAAGTCTAGTAATCCCGGAAATTAGAATCTATGGTAACCAACCACCCCATCAAGATCAACGCTTTCCTTAATAAACATCCTATCTCGCTCCCCGATGAAAGGTGTCTCTCATCTGGCAGCCTCCGACGTCTAAGGTTCGTGACGATGGAACCCCAAAGCTCACACACGTAAGCGGTGAATCTCGGGGGATAAAGACCTTTTGCGAATGATCCGTATAAATCTAGCTTTCTATTTAATATAAAAGCAAAACAATAAACATCGACGACAAAAAAAATCACCAAGAGTAAAAATGCTTTACGATAAAAGACAAAAATGCATCTATAAACATACCTTTTTTTTTCTTTAGAGGAATGACAAGATATTCAGCCTGAGATGTTAATATATCCGCAGCGCAGCAAGCAGAGCACGGCGTCCTTAGCGAAAGCACGAGGAGGTGTGATCTGCCTTACATCCCGGGATTTAAGTCGACACGTGAACTATACGAAACCCAAAGGTAAACAAATAGAGCACGCGTGCCATACAATCGGGACCGATCTTTCCTACACAACAATTAAAGAACAAAGAACACAAACTACACCGATAGGATATACGTAAACCACAAGATCTTATTCTTCGAAGTTTAATAAACATCCCTTTCCTTTCGCTTTCACTCAAAGGCTCGCAGATGCAGCAAGTGCGAGAGGCCGTGTTCCAAGAAGCGAATCTGATAACCGAACCACCTCGCCTTCATAGACTCGTCCAGGTTTCTTTCTTCCCCAAGCATGACGTCACGCCCACATCTTAGGGACGCCACATAGACACGCGCAGGAAGTACCTCCGACACGTCCTACATCTTCACTACTGGAAGAAGCGCCTTGACGCACATGGCTAATCATTACGTTCTAAGGCTCATAACTTGCCGAGTCGGATGGGGAAATTATCCGGAACAAATTACTTGCACGTGGAACGCCCTGATCGCGGCAGAGGGAGAGGCTGGGGAAAGGGGAGGGAGGAGGGGGGGGGTGGATCGCGGGCTTGGAACAGACACTTTGATCTCCGCAATATTTCAGAATTTTTACAAGACTGGAGAGAAGAGTTTCTTTAGACTCCTCCTTGCATCAGTGACGTCTCAATGCAACATAAAATAAATCAGCAAAAAAGGCAACGGCGAACTTCAACACCGAATCATAACAATACCAGAAAATGTAAACAAACAAGGCAAACAACAACGATGCTCTCATGACGCTAGTCTCAGCTGGGCACTGCAGCGAAATCCCGTGAACTTTGACCTCTGGAGGGTTCAGACAGGAAACTGCGGCCGCCTGCCATATAGACACATCATCGGGCGGGGTCACTGGTCAGTCCGCTTGTAAATTGAACTCAAATTGGTTCTTATTTGCTGGCTGAGGAAAGGCTGATGGCACTGGTAGGTGAGATGCCGTGGGGGATTCGAAAATAAATGGAAGGAGGAGGAGGAGGAAAAGGAGGATAAGAAGGAGGAGGAGGAGGAGGAGGAGGAGGAGGAAAAGAAGAAGGAGGAGGAAAAGAAGAAGGAGGAATGGGAGATTGAGGAGTAAATGGAGGAGGAGGAGAAGGAGGAGAAGGAGGAGAAGGAGGAGAAGGAGGAGAAGGAGGAGAAGGAGGAGAAGGAGGAGAAGGGGGAGGACAAATAGCAGGAAATGGAGCAGCACAGTGAGAACGTGTAATAAACCACAGGGAAACAGACCTAGCGAGGCAGGAGTGAGAGAAGGAGTAAAGCGGAGAGAAGCGAGACGAAGCGGTGATTAGAGGAAGTGGCGACCGGTCTCAGGTCTCAAGCAGAAAGAAGAGAAAGAGTTAAGCGTGAGTGAGTGATGACGATGGACTCTACAAGTCTAGGTGACGGAGTGGTGATAAGGCGCAGACAAGGGGAACATGTGGCGCGCGAGGCGAGGGGAAATGTCAGCGAGGCCTTACAAAAAGAAAACGAAGCTGAAGACAAACAGTAAAGAAGTAAGTCTCCTGACGTCGGGAATACAAGCTGTCCTTAACACTCGGGAATTTCGCGCATTCGCATAAAAAACATATTGGAGCAAATAAAATTCATCGAACAAAGAGCCGATTGAAGAGCCATAGAGACCGGCTGGTGCATCGAGAGCACAAGTACAGTCACGCTCGGATAACCTCCAGCACAGGATGA
>BOPN01000594.1:234675-237175 GCA_017312705.2 Penaeus japonicus
GAGAGAGAGAGAGAGAGAGAGAGAGAGAGAGAGAGAGAGAGAGAGAGAGAGAGAGAGAGAGAGAGAGAGAGAGAGAGAGAGAGAGAGAGAGAGAGAGAGAGAGAGAGAGAGAGAGAGAGAAAGAGAGAAAGTGAGAAAGAGGGAGAGAGAGAGAGAGAGAGAAAAGAGAGAGAGAGAGAGAGAGAGAGAGAGAGAGAGAGAGAGAGAGAGAGAGAGAGAGAGAGAGAGAGATGAATGCATCCAGCACAAAGCAAACTCCATGGGGGCTTGATGTTTATTCATAAATGTCCTTTGTAAGCTCGCCCACACTACATAACCAGCTTACTATCACAACTGCCATCATATAACATCTTTATATCAGGTATCAAAGCGTAACCGAGAGACAAATCCCCCAAGAGTACGCGACCTGTTGGCCAAGCAAGGGTGGCGCCAGCGTCCCCACAACAGACCAAAACACAGCCCCTCGTTTCCTTATCGCATCTGGCCACTTACGGTGTGAGCCATGTCACTGTCCCCTGCCCTGCCACCTCGCTTGGACCCATTCATCCTTCGCTAACTAATTATAGTGTCTGGATATTCAGTTCTCAGTTCATCAATCACGTTCTTTGCATGTAAAAAAAGAGCAGAAGTGTTCATCGGTAATACGAAAATCTGGCGTCCAGTTGAGTATTTTTTGTCTTATTTGTAATCTCCACGTAAGTAGAGAATTGCAGGATTCGAACTAGATTAAACACCACAACATGACAATGAACACACTGGTCGAAAAAGCGAACCACTTTATTCAGAAGGTCAGTTGGGGTAAGACAGGTCTTTGTTTGCCTGCCTGCTACGTTTCTCTATTCGGCGTTTTAAAGGACAAAATCAACCTTGAGCGATACCCTTTGCAACACTAATCTTCAATAAGTGAAAGAGAAACGCGGCAAAGTCTCTCTCACAGCGATAAGCCTCGGTTAATCATAATTCCCGTCTTTAAATGCCACAAAAAATGAAGCCCGTGGACGCACGCACACCGACGTCCTCGACCGTATCACAGCCATTACCTCATCAACAAAGTAGTGCGGGCCGACCCATCCATCCCCGCGCGCCAATCCCCCTTCCATCACTCTACTTTAACCAAACCACCATTTGTCATAGCTCGATGTCTAGGTAATCCGACACGCTAAAACGAGCCTTTAGTACAAGGAGGTGGTTTGGCGGGATTTCCTCTCTCGGAAAGGGGATTAAATGGCCATTAACGATTTAAGTGCACTCTGGCGGAGTATTTGATTGGAACTTTTTCACCTGTGTGAGCTCGCGTTAAGGGATTATTCTAATGCTTGAATAGCTCGATGTTGCATCTTGTCTTGTGGACGCTCATGGATGCCTTTCGAGTAGATAAATTATTAACTGAGTAAAATATTTATTGAATGCCAAACGTATTATTATCTATGCAAATATAATAGGTAGAGACGCCAGGTAAGGAGGTGGAGATCAGAGATCAGAACAGGCTCGAAAAGGGACTGCGATGGAAAACGTGTGAATGCAAAACTGGGAATGCTTATATCATTAAAATGGAAATTCATCTTAGACATCATCTGAATCCTAAATAGAAAAGAACATCACATACTGACACTTCCATTAAACTCCACAGATACCCGTGTTATGTTAACTGACAACCGAAACTATCAATATAAGACGCTTGTTGGTCTGCAAGGTGCACGAGATAGCACAAGCAGAGAAAGAGAGCGAGATTAAGCATCTTAACGCGGAGCACGAGCCGAGGCGGGCCGACGTCTTGAGACGGGTTATCTGACTCCCGCCGTCCAGCCAGACAGGCTCCTCGCTCGCTCACGACTTCTATTAACTTTAATATACTTCACCAACAGTCGTGACTTAATCTGTGTGCTTGTAATCAATTTCATTATTCTACCAACAACGCTCCTCACAGGGCCGGCTGGTGATTACCACGCCAGGACATCTCGCAAAACCATTATCCTTCCGTATTTTCTTCTAGTCTATTAGGCGTCGCTCGATGTTTTCGCCTTTAAGAAAACAAATATTCCAGACTTGACTGCTCATCGTACATAAACCGAGTCTGTCATCAACCCCCAAGAATGCTGCATTATGTAGAAGCTTTCCCTGCTGAGGCACGAATGGGATGTCGAAGCGAAGAGACTGCATGACCGTCGCCTGACACTTCACAGGGGAAGCTGCTCGCGAAGTGGGTCGAGAGCTACCATGTCCGCGAAGCGTGTCTCCATTTTCTTATTTTTTAAAAACTTTTTAATATTTTTTATGAGGCAGAGACACATGCTAGACACATGCTGGCTGCTCCTCACGGTCGTTCAACAGATGGAGGGATAAACACACGCTTCCTTATATAGCGAGAAACAACATGAAAACGGACACGCAGAAAAAATAAAAAAATAACAGTACTCTAGAGGATGAAAAATCGCCCAGCAAAATAAATTCGGAAATAAAGGATACAAAGGAAACTCCAATGGAAAACAAAAGAAAGAAA
>BOPN01000594.1:242175-257175 GCA_017312705.2 Penaeus japonicus
GCACTCCCACAGGCGCTGTGTGGTCACCGCTCAGTTCTGCTTGTCACTGTCGGGTTAGAGGTCGCCTGCCAACCCTTCCTTTCTTTACACAGCCGAGATACTTTCTAATTTATGATCTGTGATTAATTGGACAGCAAATCTTAATTGGCGGAGACAATGGAGCGAACATGTCTGGGAATATTAAGAAGATAACTACTTTTGACAAATGGTGAAGTTTTTTTCTATTTGTTTGGTTGTTTGTCTCTTATGTGTGTGTGTGTGTGTGTGTGTGTGTGTGTGTGTGTGTGTGTGTGTGTGTGTGTGTGTGTGTGTGTGTGTGTGTGTGTGTGTGTGTGTGCGTTAATGTTCGCGTGTATGTATATATATGTATGTATTTATATACATATATAAATATATATATATATATATATATATATATATATATATATGTATATATATATATATATATATATATATATATATATATATATATATATATATATATATATATTAGAATTTAAATTTCCCCTGGACAAGCAAATGACGTTGGTCTGGAGCAGTGAAGCTTGTTTTTGACAAATAAGGACAGTGTCTGTGCGAGTAAAGCAATTCCCAAACAAATCACAAGCAACGAGCTAACAACATCGCCGAACCCAAAGCACGCATCAGACGGCGAGCAACATATGTAGTTTTTATTATCCCTCATAAACATGTTGGCCTCCGTATGTCTTCGTTGCGGTTTTAGGGGATGCAGGCGCAGTTCACGCGGCTTAAATTACTCGTCAGCAGAGTCGTAAAATCACCATGACTATCATCTCATGGAGCGCTAATTCAAAATCAGTCCTGTCTCTTCGTATTGCATCAAATTGCAACATTCACTTATATAAACACCTTACTTAGTCATCCCATTGCTTTCAATGAATCCTCTCACTTCCTTTAATTAAATCATTATTCTTGATTCAACACCTGCAATGAGAATGGGAATTCGCCCTGTATTCAACCTGCCACGAGAGACAGACCACCGGCCACTAAGTTCGAGACGGAGAAGAGTCCCCCGTAGGCCCCCCTCCCCGTCCCCTCGTCCCGCCCTATCATTATATAACGCGGCTATAAATTCATATTCACGCCAGGATAATGATGATGGCGGTCGAGGCTGTCCCGGGGCTGTGTGGAAGGAATGCTTTTCCTCCGCCTTTGATTAGAAAGCTGCGCTCCGGTTCGATCTTGTCTGCGCAAATGTCGCCGTATTTCAGGTGAGGGAAGCACGATGGAAGGGAAACAAGAGGAAAATTGGACGTTGCGAACCATGAAAAATATATATATAAATATCTAACTAAAGCTCTCCCTCTCTCTCTCTTTATATATATACATATACATACATACATACACACACACACACACACACACACACACACACACACACACACACACACACACACACATATATATATATATATATATATATAATATATATATATATATATATATATATATATATATATATATATATATATATATATATAGAGAGAGAGAGAGAGAGAGAGAGAGAGAGAGAGAGAGAGAGAGACGGTTCGAGTAAACATCACGGAAGTGTTCGTGAAATGCGACCGAAATTATGCGAACGTGGAACTCCATTACATATTCGAACGCACTCAAACGCAATCATTTACAAGAACATCACGAGCACTTACACCAACGAGAAGTCATTTACGGAATAGCTCGCTCTGTCATCACCAACACGAGGGTGAATTATGGATTTCTGGGCTGGGGCAAATGGCAGCACTTTTCACACGCCCGAAGGTGGAAGGGATAATGAAGAAATAACGTCCTGTAATTGACCAAATGTTGCTGAACTAAGGATGAATAACTTGATGGGTCATATATATAATGTGTTTAAAAATAGTTTGGCATTGTATACATATATCCACAAGTATCCATAATAAATTTTAACACACAAGGAAACATACAAACACACACACAGACACACACACACACACACAATCTAAATAGGCCTAAGAGCACGATCTCCCACAAAATGAACAACAGAGGACGCGCGAATTAAGCCAATATTCGTATGCAAATTCCTCGGACCACCCGAAGGGAATGGCGCACTCATTCCAAACCCAGTTCAGGTTACGTGTCTTTTCCTCTCTCTTTCTCAAAGTCACTCCCTCGTTACCTCATATCAGTTCTTTATTTCCCACTTTCCATTTACACTTTTATTGGAACCTAGACGATCCCCCATCATTCGGCCCAACCCCATGCTATCTTTCCTGCCCATCGCGACCTGCCTCAGTAACCTTTCCTCGGCCTCTTCCTTTTCTCGCTCGGGTCATAATCAGAACGCGTGTCCGTTCTGCTTGGGAGCGGCTAAAGCATTCCGCTAATGAAGTCTGCTGAACGATTCCTATGTCTGCTTGCATAATGTGGTCACGACTGCTCTAAAGGACGAGGTTGGAACTGCTAATTCGTTTTCGAACATAGGCCTAGACGGGTTTCAATGAGATTTCATCGCGGAGGGAAGAAAGGCCAGCCTAATAAAGACCGGTTGATGAAATGTGTAAAATCATCTCTACAGAGGAGATGCGTGGTTAGATAGGAGTCCTATGGTACCATTAGCATAGATAAGCCTATTCACGTTCGGCATTTAAAAACTAGTAATAGCGGTGTCTAGAACATCGCCAAAATAATAAGGGACGTGGAAATAATGATAATTAGAGAAAGTGGCATTTGATAAACAAATCAGTAAAAAATATCATAACATAGATATTATAGGAAATACAGCTAAATGATCAAAAACATTTTAAGGGTCATGTCACAGACAAGACAACCAAGACATACAATGAGTTTAGATTAATAAAGCGTAAACAATGGCAACAGCAATTATAGCATAAGAAAACACTATGACATGAAACAGGTTCTTGCGTTAGTAACAACGAACAGCGACTCCGACGAGTAAACAAACAAAGGCCGTGTCCCTCCCGCCGACACTGTTGTAATTTATCACGAAAGCGCCATCATCGTCCCGACGCTGTGTTGTGTTTCCAACCCGGACCAGAGGCAGGTCCACGCCGGCCCGGGACACCCTAGCACTACCAACACACCTTCCATGCTTAGGTATTCATCACCCACGGCGCCCTGTGTCCACGGTGTGCGGCACCTCCGCACCCTCCCCACCTCACCTGTCACCGCCGCAAGGAAATATGTCGAAACGCAATATAAATCCGGACTAACTGCGTGAAATGGCCAGCAAAAGAGATGCATTGTCGGCACTAAGGGAAGCCCGGGATATTTTCAACTACATCGCATATCCTAGAGTAAAAACGGAGGAATTCGCAACAGCTGCGGCGGCGGCGGCTGGGGCATCCTGGAGATGTACCCTCCCGCCTCCCCTCCCACTGGTCAACTCCTAGGGTTATAGTGGCGTTCGCACAACCACCACGTCTCTGCCATCGCCTGTAGGTGGTGGTCACTCCTATCTTGTCATCAGGGGTCTCATGGAGTCAACAGTGATCCACAGTTAAGACCTATATGATGTCGTTCATTATCTTTGACTATAACTCAACCTAGCTTTGGGAACTACATCAGTGTAACCGAATCACTCTGCATGCAAGACCTTTTTGCGCGGTGAATGTAGCAGGGTGTCCGCGATAACAGTCTTACACTAATTCATTAAGGAGAAACAGCTCTTGAGATTTTAATGTATGACATGAGATGCATTAAAATTACAATCCACAGACACTAATGGATAACTTGAACTATATCAAGTGAACCAAATCACACATACTAGACTTTCTACCCACGGAAGCAGCGCCCCCCGCCCGTTGGCGCCCTCCGCCCATGTGTTGAGGTTAGTTGGTCGTCTGGCGATCCATCCTCGCCCGCCTCCTGACTGTCACAGGGACGGTGTCAAGGTTATCAGTGCTTCTGCCCAGATCTGCTCAGTCGCTCACCACGAATACAAGCACTGCTGAAGGTTGTCTGATCAGCTGGTCGCATTCGTTCAAATTTGGCAACTTTGTCTCATTTTAATGTCATAAGCGTAGTAATGGACACGGACTTGACTGTCCTTGATGTCGAAGGCCGTCGAACCTGCAGGAAATCAACACAAACCGGTATGTCTAGGAACAACCCTCGCTTTAACTGTGTATTCTCCAAGGAGACTGAATGATAGCAGATGGGACTTCCCCACTTCACACGACACTGACAATAATACAAACAGACTAATAACAAATATAGGAAGAAAGTCAACGAAAATGACATATCTTCTTTTTGGTATGTCTACTAAAATCTTATGATTAAAAGAAATACAACTGATATTCCAAGTAAATTTAATGTGAATAACTGAAACCTTCAGAAATTATCTCTATAAAAATACATAACAGTTGTTTATCTTGGTTTATTGTCATTAAATTAATGAAAGCAAGTTACTTGTCAAATACTATTCGCAAAATATCTTCGTTTGATAAATACATGAAAAAAAACACACCAACGGATACCACTGCTTGTTCTAAAAACACATTACGAAATTACGTGTCCAAATAATAAAACTAAGGTCTACCAACTACATCCCTCCGTATATCCTACAGCGATCACCTTCTAAATGCATGTTAGAAAGCGGCATTCCCCGTACTACATGGAAAGCACGGTCTCTTTTCGGGGAAACTTAATGATCACCTGATGTGGTCACGGTACGTCTGGAGAACATCTTGCCCAAGCCAGATCCCTTACACGGTTGCCACACCACCTTCATCTGGTAAAGGTCATCGGGAACTCAATCCTGTATGGAACTGTGCCTTGTGGTTGACTGGCGTTCCTATAAATAGTTAGCCGAGTCCTACAAATATGCTAGAAATATGCGGTGGTCGGTCGCTACAGCTCGGCTCCAGGATATAGGCTACACGACCCGTCTTCGGCCCAGAGAAAATATATACAATTATCTCGCATAGAACTCATGCGGTGATAGGCCTACGGTGAAGAATAAACGCACAGACATAACACTTGTGATACAGGCCGAAATTTAACATGCTGTGACTGTTTGATCCATAACCGATGTGACAGATATGAGTCCAATATTCGACACGCCCTTTCTTTAACATAGGCGACGTGGAACACCTTTGAGAGCGGAGCAGGAGGTCGGCGAGATCAGCTTCTGAAGGGAGCCAGCCAGCGGGGTTGCCGGGGAGAATAATTTGCGTGACTCTGCCTGGCCCAAGAAACCTCGCTCTCGCTCTCTCTCTTTCAGATCTCTCTCTCCCCCCCCCCCCCCTCTCTTTCTCTCTCTCTCTCTCTCTCTCTCTCTCTCTCTCTCTCTCTCTCTCTCTCTCTCTCTCTCTCTCTCTCTCTCTCTCTCTCTCTCTCTCTCTCTCTCTCTCTCTCTCTCTCTCTCGCCATGATTGGTTTGCCAAAGCAGGGAACGAGATGGGGGAGAGGGTGAGGTGGGGGGGGGGGGCTATCTGATGACGCAAGATTACATAAGCATCGAGTTCATATGATTCATATTGCAATAATCCAATAAGCTCTTACTTTAGAATAAATAGATGTTAGCAATGACGTAGTTTTATTAACTCATCGAATCCCGCCTTATGCAATATTTCAGATTCAACTTAATTATGAACGTCAAGATCTTGATAATCACGTTAAAGGGGACTGGCAGCAGTACACACGAGATCGAAAAAACAACAAGCGACTAAAGAGACCTGGAGGAAGGCCCTCCTCACGGGATGTACCGGGTCGGGCGGGTAGGTAGCAACCAGCGCACCTACATAAATTATGATAAAGCGGAAAAGCTACTGGTGATACGGCGGATTACTTCGTGATCTCGCTGCGTAGATGAATAAAGATGAAACAGCATGTATAAATTAGAATGGAATTACATTTCGATAACTAGGCCTATTGCGTGTAGATAAAATGACTAGATGCGAGAAAGGTACGGTATTTTGATGTGTCTAAAGCCGTCACTGAGTTATTTATCTATTTTTTTAAATTATATACTTATCTTATGACCGTATATATATATACATATGTATATATCTATATAGGATTGTAAGAGAAGTAGATAATAAAAAATAGATAAATAAATCATATATATATATATATATATATATATATATATATATATATATATATATATATAATCAAAAGGGAGATGTTAATTGTAAATGGACCTGCAGAAATAAAACGATACACTCTTGAATTTTGTAAAAAAAACAAACAAAGATCATTGTTAAAAAGGGATTTTCAAACTAACACGCAATCTCTGACGCCCGTGAATATAACTACACTCTTGAGCGTTGAAGCATCCCGGAGTAATTATACGTGGGAACTTTTTTACACTGTCTAGCACACCGGAAGTTGAGAACATGGGCACCCTTTCTCTCCTGCGTTGATGCGAACGTCAGCACCCAGGCTCGGGATGCCTACGTAGCCCTGCGGACAGTGACCACGAATTCAGTGGATTTTCCAACAAGATGACAGGTCCGATGTGCGCAACATTCCTCTATGCACATATAAGCAGGCAAGCAAGCAAGAAAGCAAGCACACACACACAGACACTGACACACACACACACACACACACACACACACACACACACACACACACACACACACACACACACCGACGCTGCTAGACGACGCGCTCTCATAAAGTCTACCCTGCACATGAATAAACGCCATTATAAAGTGCAAACGTAAATCATACATTCAAAAGAGACCCAAATGAAGCCGGACAATGTTGATCAAATAACTGCAGGCAGACTGGACCACGCCCCTGGCCCGTCCTTTGAGCCAGCGGCCGCCCCTTCCGCTCGCCTCATCCCTCACCGACACACGCACACAAAAGAAATTAATAGCGAGCCTAATACAGCGCGTGATATTTCATCGTCATCAAGGGCTCTGTGATACCTGGTATTCATGAAATTATTCTCCTTTTGTCTGTCTGTCTGTCTGTTTGTCTGTTTCTTTCTCTTTCTCTTCTCTGCCCACGAGCATAAACATGGCACTGAGAAGCAGAGTTCATGCACGCTTTTCAGTTCATTAACAGACTTTATGTTATAATTAGACAATTATTATTAACACACACACACACACACACACACACACACACACACACACACAGACACACACACACACACACACACACACACACACACACACACACACACACACACACACACACACACACACACACACACACACACACACACACACACACACACACACACACACACACACACACACACACACACACACACGGCCTTACAGAAGGGTCCAAATATGTGGCGTGGTAAGATTTCAAGGGACGTGACGTGTGCAGTAAACACCGCGTCTTCTCACCTGACAACACAAACGTAAACAAACACCGTAACTCACCATTTTCAGTCTCCCTCGACAGCAATATGTACCCCTAACTCGTCTAAAACAACAAACATTTTCTAGTTCTGAGAGGAAAAAGAAAAAATCTAGTGGAAATGCCGACGTCTGAAGATAAGCACCGTGGTTTAAAAAATTCAAGGGAATATAAAAAGACATAGGTAGACGGTCGCGCTTTCCGAACAGGTTAATTTACAAGTCAATTAATTTCGCCGGTACTCTACAGGTCCTCCGAACTCCTGCTTGATGGCGTGTCCTGATAGTCGTTTACTAACAAAGCATACATCTTATTTCTCTGGAACTTGTTATTAATAAGCTAACGAACTGACTAAGTGTTTAGAACTTGTAGTAGCGAATGGTAATGTATCGGCAAATGGCAAGTGCTGGAAACGGATCAAATATATACACAAACCTGTCAAAAAGTTTGGTCCGAGGTTAAAGATTAGATGTCGAAAAATGACCAATTTACACAGCAGAGTGGCAATGTAATTTTTAAAACAAAATATGGCGACATATAACTTAATCCCAACCAGGCTAGAGGGATGCAAGGTCGTGGCAAGGAGGCGCTTTCGGAACAGCTCTCTTACCCTACATGCAAATCACCTCACCTGTATCTGCCCCGTGATCAAGACCGCCGGTCGTTTGGGGCCAATAAATACTCTCTCTTAATTGTGCTGCCGATTGGCGGACAGACACTCGTGGCGGCTTACAAGATCGGGCTTCTGGCTTGTACGAGCTTGTATGCTCTCGCTTTACTTTTGATCCCAAGACAGAGTTCTGTGGGTAAATTATCATATTCCTGGTCGTCCAAAGCACTGAACTGACGGTGTCAGTGTCATCTTAGTTTAAAACATTAAATCCTTCGCTTTCAAACACAGTAAATAGAAAACGGTGGTAAATGATAACGAGAAAGGCAAAGAAAAAAGAATTGGAGGAAAATAGTATAAGTAAAATGAGAAGAGGAGAGATTTCATGAGATACGGCTCTTGGGAACAAATGCAAAACAGGAAAGTTTGGAAGACCCAGAGAAAAATACAAAAAACTACATAATCTCCAGATGGCACTACTTCATCATCATTTCGTGCAGTTGCAAATATACAGCCAGAGGATATTTGCGTCCTGCAACGAGTCGGCAGGGAAGTACACGGTTGCAAAAAAGTATAATTGCCCCTCACAAAACAGCAACGGTCTTGCACTGCAGCCCACGTCGACCTTTTCCTCTCTTTCTCCCATTTCCCATGCCGGCCGCTTGCACAAAGTCCCGCTTGGCCCTTCTTGTCAGGTATGCATCTTGCTGCTTCTCATACTGATCGCCAAGCAACTGTCAGGAAATCTCAGCATGTTTCTCTCTTTGACAAGGTTAGCCATGATTTGTGCACGAATGAAGACATGCATCAACGTAACAATATTGTAGAATAAAGATTGCCAGGAGAACCTGAAAACCAAGTTCTAAGGTGCTCAAGTATGTTTCTCTAAGCCGCGCTCTACCGAGGAACGTTATTGGGTTAGGCAGCATGACGTCATCGGAGAAAGCACAGATGATTGGTGGAGAGGCGAGGGGCGAGGGGCGAGGTCATGACGTCAGGTGGGGCTGGCTATGACGTCGCACCTGTTCCAGGAGACAAGGCAGGGAAATGGAAAGTTGCCAGTGACTCTATGTACCTGGAATGCCTTAAGGTGAGCGGAAGATGATGTGGTAGCCGAGCCCAGGACCCGGAAAGATGCGTCACAGTGTGAGTCACTCAGGAAGGAGAGATCTATCAGTGTGTTCTCCGAGTAAAGAGGATTCCCAGAAGAGGGAAGTTGGCATAACTATGTGCAGGTATCAAAGGTGACTAGAAGTAGCCCTAAGTTAAAAATGTTTTATATTTATTTTATATGCAAATCGTATTATCTTATTATGAAACATAACTTCAAATGATATATTCGTTCTGCTATTAACAACAGTCCTTGCAGGAGCTCAGAGCAACCCACAAGCCGAGCCCAGCTTCCCAGCCACACTTGAAGCGGCGGCGCGATCTGTCTGATGAGGCGATACCGGCGCACTTCCTTATTCGCTCGCCGTAGGGCCACCCGAAGTCCTCATATCTTGATTAATGCGGGGAATTAGATGTACAAGGGTCAGGCGAGGGTGATAATTATGCAAAGCGTCTGAGGCGACAGCGATCCTCGACACGATCGACGCCGCCTCATTATCAAGGTATCGAACTGCCATTAGCAAGATAATAGTCCATTAGAGGCTCTCGCACCTGCCTCGACCTCCGTCCTGGTCGGTGCTGGGGAGGAAAGGGGACGAGGAACGAGAAAAGGACACAAGAGGAGGAAGAGGAGGCAGGGAGAGCTCGGAGGGAATAGGAAAGGGAAAGCGTGAGATATCCCATGCTTTTCCTATATAAAGACGGTGCCGCATGACATACATTGACACATAAGTTCCATGCAGCATGACAGAAGCGGAGGCGTGGCGAGGACCACAACTACCACGCGTGAGATGCGGGCAGAAGCAGATACGTTACGACTGTCACTGAGACCCTCCTCTTCACTCTTCACATTTTGGCCCTGCTATCCGACCCCATACCGCCCTCTAATTGTCGGCAATCTCTTGGAACTTTTATAGCCTCGAAGGCGACTTGTATATAGGTTATACGTTGTAGAAATAAAGTTGCATAATGAGAAAACAAACGAGCACGTCGCCACATTCGCAGTAAGGTTCAGCCCTACACACTTAAGTCAAAGTCGGAGTCGCTATCTGAATTCGGACATGGGTTTGGCCACGCTTGTAATAGAACCTCTTGAACACAACCCATATAAATCTCGATAAACAATTGATGTATTGGTGTCAGGTTCACGTGCCTTTCATGCGGCTTCCAGCACAGCCAACTATCAGGTTCTGCGGCAGAGTCACGTTTCAGGGTTTCCGCACTTTGAACCTTCAAAAAATAGCAGGAGAAAATGAAAGAGACTTATGCTGCGTCGTCACTTCCGCAGCCGTTTCAACATTGGCAATACACGTTTGGGGGAAATGCAGGTGGCTGCAAGCTGAGTAAGATGACCTTGAAATCTCGAAAAAAGTGCGCTATTCTGCACTTCTTTCACAGCTAAGTCACTGTATTCTGTGCTTTCTCGCGTGCGGGGGAAGGAATGACCAGAACAAGTTATGTTGAGTTGTGCAACCTCAGTCATGATTCACATGGAAAGGTATATAGTATTCCTTACTAAAAATACTTTAATTCTACCTCGTAAGCCTACGTGAACATCATGAACATTAGCAAAGGCATCGCGTAAAGTTACAACAGGAAAATGTAAGAACCCTAAAAGAATGGACCAACGTCGCCTGTTGCCTCCCTCCCTCCCTCAGCGAGGGGGAGGGAGGGGAGGGGGAGAACTCACCCCACCTGGCGTCTTGTTACAATCATGGTTACGGTCGCTGACGTCACGCTGCTGAGCAGTTCTGGTCGCGCGGAGGACGAAAGCAGGGATGAGACAGAGCCGAGGACGCAGAGGGTAGTCAGCGATAGTGAAGATGGGCAAAAGTGGGAGGCGAGCGCGTGGAGAGGGCGAGGAGGGGCGAGGAGGAGAGGCCGAGCGCGAAGGGTTAAGACACTTACTGAGGATTTGCAAGAGAGAAAGAAAGAGGCCCCACACGCCGCCCCCCCCCCCCCCGTCTCTACAGAGGTCGCGTTGCTGAAAGCATCTGTGACTGAGCCAGACGTTGCACGGGAATCAGAGGTTGGGGCGGCCATCCGTTCGTCTTCGATTCTTCACTGTCATCTAATTTAAAATGGTTCCTGCATCATCGTAGTCATGCCGTATAAGGATACATTGAGATGCAAATGAACCGCGTCGGGTTATCATATTAATCGTATATATTGCATTCCGGATTAGCCAAGAAGGTAATTAAAGCGAAACAGTAACATGATGTAACACGCAGGCCCTAAGCAGAGAGACTTGGCACATGCATGTAAGCATATGTTTAGAAGGGAACAAAAATCCCGAGCAGCTCCTAGGTCTTTCAATCAGGCAGCTATCACGAGCGTGTAACACTCAAGACATCATCATGTGCTAGTGTGAGTTATGAAGACCACGAGGACCTGGCTCTTCTTACATGACACTCGCTTGAACGAGGGGGAGGGGGGGGGTCGCTCTCAATGCCACGCTTCCTCTTCCACTGCCGGATCATAACAGTGTGCCATCAATGCAATCAACATGTCGTATAAGAACAACAGAGTACTTCATCTCGCATTTCGACCACCTTCTCAGCTCTCATCCCATGACGCACTGACGAGAAGTTCGCGCCGGTGGCCAAGCACACGTGGCAGCAGAGGCGGACGCTGCAGTGGCATTGCTCGATCTCGGTACGGGATTGCGACCACAAAGCATTGCTTACCCTGACACACCTATACGCTAATGTTTAAATAAACAATAAATCACTGAGCGAACTGGCATGGTCATATAATGTTGTGGAATGTAATTCTCGAAGGAATGCATTAATCCCCCTTTCCATTCTCCTCTCATCATGTAATTCCCTTTCTTATCGCTTCTTTGCCACGTCACTGTTTTGGATTAGTAATCCTACTCTGTTCCATACCTGGTGAGACTCTGGTAACCGATGAAAAGAAGCTGCCTGAGCAATTTCCTATATGGATATCATTTCCACCTCTGGTATTTCCCATACAGATCGGTTATCAACCCTCTCCTGTGTAAAAGAAATGCTTTAGCCTGAAGCCAGACAATTTCAATCCCTGTCGTTTTCAACGCTGGTTATTCTCGGCGTCTGGATACTACGCATATGAAACAATATAAGCATGCGTCATACTGGTAACAGAAGCTTTCACGAACGAACCTTCGCTCCCGGGCTAGGCTCTACTAATGCCCGAGCCATGTGTCGGGGACTCGACAAAAGCGCATACAACTTGCTTCTCCCCATCTGGTAGACAGTGAAGAGATACAATAAGAGAAAAAAATGCGTCTACGTTCTTCTTGGTATCTATCTGCGTCGTCCCAAGGGATGTTTACTCAGGTTGACACCATGCACGCTGCCTTCGACGCCGCGTGTCCTGCGACGCTGCAACCCGTGCTACTGTATACTTCCCTATGGTCCAAGTTTAGAATACTCCGACATTTCAGCATCAAGATCGTGAGATTTCGTTTTCGACCCAACACATAAAAATCAACTAAATAGATTTCATATATCAAACACGCCAGCCATGAACATAAACATGGCCATTGACAAGGGCGGATTCTAGAATGACATTGCCCCTCCCCCTCCCCCTTCCCTGCTACATCTCCGGCACAATATCTGCTGCTTAAAATTCTACATACTGAAACCACCTGACAGTAATCCGTCTGCCAGGTTCTTCAGTTGCCAACCTTTCCTTTTAATGACACTTGCAAATCATGCCACATTCCGGGTAAAAAGTCATCCGTGGAAGCGTTTCATTATCGACCAGCCTTCCACACCTGCTAGTACTCCTCCAGGGCTGGTATCTCCGACGAAGAGATAACACAGGCGAGTCGAGGCCATAAGAGGAGCAGAACAGCTGTGTAACCGGGATGTGCCTTACTCGAGCTCCCGTCTCTTGAACCCCTTTTGGAGAGACGAGGAGGAACACGCAAAGGAGGGAGGAGGGAGGAGGGAGGAGGGAGGAAGGAGGAGGGAGGAGGGAGGAGGGAGGAGGGAGGAGGGAGGAGGGAGGAGGGAGGAGGGAGGAGGGAGGAGGGAGGAGGGAGGAGGGAGGAGGGAGGAGGGAGGGTGAGGGTGAGGGTGAGGGGAGAGAGTGAGGGAGGGAGATGAGGAGGAAGAGATGGAAGCGGAGGAAAAGGAGAAGGGGAAAATAGAGGGAGAGAGAGGGTGGGGGGGAGGGAGGAGGGGGAGAGAGAGAGTGGGGGAGGGAGGGAGGAGAGGGAGAGAAAGGATGGGGGGAGGGAGGGAGAGAGAGGGTGGGGTGGTATTGAGGGAGGATATAGAGGGAAGGGAGGAAGGGAGAGCAAGAGAGTGAGTGAGTGAGAGAGAGAGAGAGAGAGAGAGAGAGAGAGAGAGAGAGAGAGAGAGAGAGAGAGAGAGAGAGAGAGTGGGGGAGGAAGGGAGGAGAGGGAGAGAGTGTGGGGGGAGGGAGGGAGGGAGGGAGAGATGAGAGAGAGAGAGAGGGTGGGGGTGGGCTTGAGGGAGGAAATGGAGGGGAGAGAAAGAGAGAGAGAGAAAGAGAGAAAGGGAGAAAGGGAGGGAGAGATGAGAGAGAGAGAGAGGGTGGGGGTGGGCTTGAGGGAGGAAATGGAGTGGAGAGAAAGAGAGAGAGAGAAAGAGAGAAAGGGAGAAAGGGAGAAAGAGAAAGAGAGAAAGGGAGAAAGGGAGAAAGAAAGAGAGAGAGAGAGAAAGAGAGAGAAAGAGAAAGAGAAAGAGAAAGAGAGAGAGAGAGAGAGAGAGAGAGAGAGAGAGAGAGAGAGAGAGAGAGAGAGAGAGAGAGAGAGAGAGAGAGAGAGAGAGAGAGAGAGAGAGAGACAGAGACAGACAGACAGAAAGGAGCTATCCCCCATGACAGTAACAGGATTACCTAGGGCCCCAGCAGGGTACAGCTGGACCCTGTTGTCTCAAATTCCCCTCGCCTCAATCATAAAAGCAGTCTCGGGCGGCGTCATGACAGGTCTTCGTGTACATTGACAACGATAAGGTTCACGTGGAAGGGCATTATATGAAAGGCATAAGAAGGAACTGAAAAATAGGAAAAAATAGTGCAAAACGACTGTCGTATCAAACACGCTTACAGTTACCGTTGATTTCGAGCTGCTGTCGTAAATTACAATGCCTCGTGCATAATGAAAGTTGGTGTTTTTTGTGCACGAGTAGTGATGAGTGTTTGACCATTTGTCCATTACAGAGCAGGATGAATATGATGAGTATGCGCAGGATATTCTAAACCTTTAAGGATAATTACAAGAAGTTTCCGACTTGAATATGAGGCACTGAATCCAAGGAAAAATAATAAGCGAAAAAAGAGGAGAGAGAATGGACAAAATTTAAAGTACTAGAAACGATGGGTGAAACAGCACGTGTGAAGTAATAAATATAAGGGGGAAAGGGAGAGGGTGTGAACTATGGGAAGGAACCAGATGAGTAGCTGGGAGGGGTAACACAGGGAGGGGAAGGGGACGAGCATGGAAGGGGGAGGGGAAGGGGACGGACATGGGAGGGGTGGAGGGAAGGGAGCAGAGTGAACAGAGCAAGACGTGCGGGCAGAATGAGGTTCGGACAGACAAATGGCTCGGAGGATTGGGCTGAGGACTACAGGAAGTTCGAAACGCAGAAGAATACGAGAGACGTAAAAATAGGATGCAGAAAGCGAAATGCTCCCTGATGTCTAACAGAAGGAGGAGGAGAAAAAAGTTTCGCTGCGGATTACGGAGGGCGCCGAGAAGAGGGAAACGCTCGGGGCAGGTCGTCAAAAACCCATATACGGCGCCAGGATAAGTCTGACAAAGCTGCCATCACTGCAAGACCCATTATGGGGATGGAAACAAGAGAGTTAAAACGAAGTGACTGATGTAGCCCTCTCACAGGTCGGTAAAACGAATCCCCTCCTCCGTCTCTCGAAGGGTGAGGCGGCAGAAGTGCGAGGCGGGTGCCACGCGTCGTAAAAGGAAATAAAGAAAGGAG
>BOPN01000594.1:262175-264675 GCA_017312705.2 Penaeus japonicus
ACTGTCGCTGTACATTCATTAAAGTACGATAGAATTGAATGAAGAAATATATTTCACACTAACATAAATATTGGGTTTTTGCTTCACTAAAAATAGCAACTGAAACAGAACTCCAGTCACAATTCAGAAAGAATAAAGAAACAGTTTAACCTAATAAACCAAATATTGTAAAAAAAATAATGAAGTATGATGTAATGGACTCGCAGCCTCTTGAATTATATTTGCCGCGTAAGGCTCTCAAACTAACATGATATATTCTTAGACATTTTAGTAAATAGATAATGAAACAAGAAAATCACGTTCTTAATAAGTGAAAGCGTTAATACTCGTCCCCGTTTGCAGAATATGACATAAACAAACTTCCGTCAGTAGGCCCGGCCTCGTACCCTCCTCTCCCGCCCACCCGACCCCGCCACCCCACCCTCCCGACCCCACCCGGAGTGACGTCACAGGGAACCGAGTTCCAGGATGCGCCCGAACCACTCGCTGTAATCGGCGCCTCGCTCCTGGAAGAGGCAGTGATTCAGAACTTCCGCTTCATTTCCGCGGTGGAGTTGGAAATGAGAAGTTTCCAGAGACTAAATTATTCACGATCTCCGATGAGGCGGCATTTCTAGAAAATTAAGATTTATGTGTGCATCTGTGAGCATGTACGTATATTTTATGTATATATATATCGTTATCAATGCGTCCAACTATTTTATATTTGCAGTGCAGATACACCTACAAATATATACAAATAGACATACAAACACACACACAGACACACACACACACACACACACACACACACACACACATACACACACACACACACACACACACACACACACACACACACACACACACACATATATATATATATATATATATATATATATATATATATATATATATATATATATATATACAGACACACATACGCGCGTGTTTATGTTCACATTATGAAATATGTATCGATATGTTTTCAGTATATACATTTGATTTAAGTGAACTGCATACGGGTGAAACAATATTAATTTCTGTCATCATGCTCAGCGCGTAATGACAAGACCAATCATACATTAAATAAAGAGCAATCATATATCAATTTTGTTCATATTCTGATTATATACATGACCTAATGACCATCATTAACAATATCGCTTAGAAAAAATAACTGTAGTCACCAATAAAATCTACGGACACACGCTGCCATATATAAAAGGTGATTGATCATATCGCATTTCAATTCACAACGGAAAAATCCCTGAAATGGAAAGTGTGCAATGCATAGGCACGTCATATGCATTGCACATTGCATTGCTACAGTCTGGAAACATAGCAAGTTATCCCTACAATATCCATGAGGCTAAAGTCTAGCACAACATCACATGAGAACAGCACAAACTGAAACGACATACGGGTACTTAAGATATGGAAGAGAGGTGTGTGTTATTGTTTTTGTGCGACGCTTTTGGGTTTAGAATAATGGCAATTGAAACCCACACTTTCAACGTGACGTCAATTTTGGATTTGAGGGGCAAAGAGAGGTGTAGTATCGCTAGAGGTTTGGATGCACCTCACCCTACAAGGATTTAGATTTGACTTACATTAGCATTGGCCATGTTTACTTAGGTATACATATGCGGTATTATGGACCAAAAAGCTGTTACTAGTAATCCCTCCTCGTCACATTGAGTAGTTCAAATAAAGATATTATCTTCATCCCTTAGGGAAATTTTTCAATTGATAACGGTTGACAGAAAGTTAATGATCTTTGTTTACAGGTTTTACCAGGAATTAGGGGTAGCTTTACTGTGGATTATCAGATGCATATTCATTTGAGAATATCTATATTTATTTCTATCTATCTATTTCTCTCTATATATGAATATATATATATATACATATATGTATATATATATTTATATACATATACATACACACACACACACACACACACACACACACACACATATATATATATCTATATATATATACATATATACAGACACACATACGCGCGTGTTTATGTACACATTATGAAATATGTATCGATATGTTTTCAGTGTATATACATTTGATTTAAGTGAACTGCATACGGGTGAAACAATATTAATTTCTGTTATCATTATCTGCGCGTAATGACAAAAACAATCATACATTAAATAAAGAGCAATCATATATCAATTTTGTTCATATTCTGATTATATGCATAACCTAATGACCAACATTAACAATATAGCTTAGAAAAAATAACTGTAGAGCCACCAATAAAATCTACGGACACACGCTGCCATATATAAAAGGTGATTGATCATATCGCATTTCAATTCATAACGAAAAAATCCCCGAAATGGAAAGTGTGCAATGTATAGGCACGTCATATGCATTGCACATTGCATTGCTATAGTCTGGAAACAGAGCAAGTTATCCCTACAATATCCATGAGGCTAAAGTCTAGCACAACATCACATGAGAACTGCACAAACTGAGACGACATACGGGCACTTAATAT
>BOPN01000594.1:277175-279675 GCA_017312705.2 Penaeus japonicus
TAAGAGATGGGTTAATTAATGCCGTCTATAATCAGATAGCACCTTAGAGGATCATATGACACAGCAGAATCATCCTACAGTAGACTGAGTTTCACTGCGCAAGATCAGAGGACACAGCGCGGGCCTAGATGACGCCCCACTCCTCCTTGATGAAGTCTGCGCCTCGCTCGCCGATCATGATGGACGCGGCGTTGGTGTTGGTCGAGACGATCAGGGGCATGATGGAGGCGTCCACCACCCTCAGGCCGGACACGCCGCGGACTCTGAGGGACAAAAGGCAGGGTTACGACTCTACTCTCTCTTATGCATGTGAGGTTGCTTATTGTAACATAGCAAAGCCAGACATGAGCTATATGCATCGATTTTGCTTAATTGCTGGTTTGATTCGATATACATTGCCTGGTCTTCTGCTATTATTTATGCCAACAACATTACTATATATAATCAATACATTTATAACCTGATCCTTATAATCTTCAAGCCAGTTCATTTACCACAAAGAACATACGCGAATCCAACGCCACAAACGCAGAAACGCAAACACACACACACAATCACACCAAGAAAAAAAACAAAAAAAAACATCTACCTGAGCCTATGGTCAACGACGCTGTAGGGGTCAGACTCGGGCCCCATCTTGCACGTGCCCGCCGGGTGGTACGTCTGGCCGGTGAAGGCGCGAGCGAAACACTCCCAGTAAGCGTCCGTGGCGAAGGCGTGGTGCTCACATCCGGGGAGAGGCTGGGGAGGGACGGTCACAAGGGGAGATGAGGAAGGGAAAGAGCAAGGGGAGGTGGGGAGGGGGAGATGAGAAGGGGAGAGGGATAAAAGGGATTAGGTCGGGCAAGGTATAAGGAAGAATTTGGGGAAGAGAGAGATGTAAAGTAATAATAATAATGATTGTAATAATAGCAGTAACAATAAGAGTAACATTAATAGCAAAAACAATAATGCCAGGAAAGTGGTAATTATGATATTGATTATAAGTGTAGTAATAATATTGATACTAATATGAATTATACAGATAATCAACAATAATGATCATGATCATGCTAATGTTGAAAGTGACAATGCCAACAGTTGTCGCCGACGCATAAGCGCTGCGACGTTTGCCTAGTCTGTCTAATTTTCCGAAGTCGGAAAGCGATTGCATGGGGTTGCACATTTCCAGTCTTGAAGACGTCGTCAGTCGCAGTCGGACGACCATGTCCGTAAAGTCGATGTTCCCTTACCTTATCGTGGAATGTTGTCCCATACTCCTGCATGGCTGGTGTGCTCGCAACCTTGTGTGCAAACTTGATTCCTACAAGATGGAAAACACAATAAAAAGTGAATTAATTTCAATTATTATCCCAACCTCATTCAACCCTTCCTTCTAATCAGACTTTTATGACCAAATAGCCAAATCAAGAAGCAAGAAGAGGCACCTCTGATGATATTCTTGACGTCGTCGGGATGACTCAGGTAATTGGGATCGATGACCGGCGAGTCTTTGGGGTTGTTCGACTGCAGCGTGACGGACCCGCGCGACTTGGCTCGGGTCAGCATGGGCGAAATGCTGAAGCCTTCCTGGCCCATGATGGGGGTGAAGTACTTGTAATACACCTGCGGGGGGAGAGGGACGAGGCACGTTCCGTAACATATTCATTAAGCAATAAATATAATATCTTATGGTAATGACTACATCACTGATGTATATAATGATGGAATCAACAAGAGTAATGACAGCAACACAAGTGATTGCGCAACAGCTAATACACAAAATGGGTTTATTGTGAATTGTTTTTTTTCTGACATTGTAGCAAGCACGGTAGAGGGCACTGTCATTCAACATTGATAATGACTATTGCTACTTTCATTCTCCTATTAATCTTAACAATGATTATATTGTAATCATGATCATTATTAAACTATCCACTGTTAGAATACAAATAATATCATTACAATTATCACTTCTCTCTCTCTCTCTCTCTCTCTCTCTCTCTCTCTCTCTCTCTATATATATATATATATATATATATACATATATACATATATACACACACACACACACACACACACACACACACACACACACACACACACACACACACACACACACATATATATATATATATATATACATATATATATATATATATATATATATATATATATATATATATATATATATATATCCCTCTCCCTCCCTCCCCCTCCTTCCCTCGCTCCCCCTCCTCTCTCCCCACCCAGCCCCCACCCACCTTCCT
Organism: Penaeus japonicus; assembly: GCA_017312705.2. Lineage (NCBI taxonomy): Eukaryota > Metazoa > Arthropoda > Malacostraca > Decapoda > Penaeidae > Penaeus > Penaeus japonicus. The sequence continues at coordinate 279,425 of BOPN01000594.1, forward strand.
GTCGTATCCGATGAGGTCCGGAATGGCGATGCCCTTGTCGAGCGTCGAGGTCCCGGCGATGAAGAGGAACTGGATCTCCGGCCAGAGCGGGTCGCCCTCCTCCGACGGGATCCAGGCGTGGGCCTCGATGGCATAGGGCGCCGACAGAGGGCCTGAGGGAGAAGGGTCGGCTCAGTCTGGCTCTCCGGTCACGCGGCTGCGCTTGCCGTCGGCCGTGAGGCTAGCCGTTCTGGCGCGCTAGACTTATGGTG
>BOPN01000594.1:282175-284675 GCA_017312705.2 Penaeus japonicus
GAGAAGAGAAGAGAAGAAAAGGGAAGAGAAGAGAAGAGAAGAGAAGAGAAGAGAAGAGAAGAGAAGAGAAGAGAAGAGAAGAGAAGAGAAGAGAAGAGAAGAGAAGAGAAGAGAAGAGAAGAGAAGAGAAGAGAAGAGAAGAGAAGAGAAGAGAAGAGAAGAGAAGAGAAGAGAAGAGAAGAGAAGAGAAGAGAAGAGAAGAGAAGGGAAGAGAAGAGAAAAGAAGGTAAAAGAAGAGATGAGAAAAAAAATGAAGGGAAGAGAAGAGAAGAGAATAGAAAAAAATGAAGGGAAGAGAATAGAAGAGAATAGAGAGAGAAAGAGAAAGAGCGAGAAGATAAGAGAAGCGAAGTGATAAGAATAAAATAAGATAAAATAGAATGAAATAGGATAAAGTAAAATAGAATAAAAAATAAACACAATAAAGGAAAATAAAATAAAAGAGAAGAGAAGAGACGAGAAGAGAGGGAGAGAATGAGAACGAGAAAGAGAATCTTACCACTCCTTCATGCTCAAAGCGCACACCTATTGCTCGCTTCCTGCTGTCAAACAACAACTGTAGAAATAAATAAAAACAGTTAAATTTCCTTTGTCTGTTCCTCGTAAAATATCGCAGATCTCCTGAACGAGCGATAAAACGAACAGTTCACGTCCAGCAGATTCCATTGACATTTTGCCATAAGTTTAGTAAATAAGCTAATTCATGTATATGAGATGGATTAAAGAAGTCCTACTGTTTAAGCGTGCCTTTTAATGGCACACTTTTCTTCGAGAAATACAAGATCAACAAATACAAATAAGATAAAGAAAAACAAAATAAACTACAAACAAAATAACTAAACGAATAAACATAACAAATAGAAGAAAAGCAAAAGAGACTCCTCGTGCCTGGGTGACGTGGGCGTTAAGAACCACGTGGAGGTTCTCCCTGTCGGCTGCAGGTTTGAGGAACGCTTCGGCGGTAGACCAGCGCCAGCCGTCTCTCGTGGTCATGTCAGGGACGCTGAATCCTGGGAAGGGAAAGTGTTGTCTTAGGACTGTTTCATTTCCACGTTAAGTTAAGCTGTGAGGAAAGCGAGTCAGGTGTCCTTCGTGAGAACTTTTGATTGACTGCACTTTCTGCAGTTCATTTTTTTTCTTAATTGCCGGGGATATTTCTATTAAATAGCATTGCGCCATAAAGAATAATGATCATATCCATATTTCATAGAGACTTAGATATCAACGAAGCAAAATATTCACCCATCTTATTACGTAATACAGAAAAAGAAACAAGAGCTGACATCAATTCCAATTGAAAGTGAAAACGGATTTATTACTCAGAGTATACTCTCTTCCGCATATTTCTATCTCGGATTCTAGTCACAGGCATCCATCCACTCTAACAGGTTCCGTCTGCGCAAAGTTCAAGGCGAAGGTCTCACTGCGCAAGGCGATATGCTTTTAGAAAGGCGAGAGCTAACGAGAGGAGGAGGAGGAGGAGGGGAGGAGGGAGAGGGACGCCCGGGGTAGCAGGGGCAAGGAGGTATTCATTCATATTAGACTGGTTCTCAAGTGCGGCTTTCTGAGGGCGCCTCCGGCCACGTCCCTTGACCTTGCGTCGAGTGCCTGAGAGCGTGGTGGCATTCATTGGCGAAGTAATTAGAAGCCTAACGATGATGCAGAGTCTAGTGACTGCCGCGCGATATAGTATCTCGGCTCTTGCGAGACGATCGAGATACAATCGGGAGATTACCAAGCGGCAGTTCAGAGACACGGCGACATTGTCTCCGGATTGCCTCGTGTCAGTTGCTACGTTTGCTGGAGTAATATTATGCAGCAAACTCCCTCGGCCTGTGGTGTAGTTTATTATACCGAGACATTCGTATGTGCACTCTCTCACTGGGCTGTTTTACCGGTATCTTGTCCTAATGTTTCTATGCTTATATAGTGATGATGGGAGGAAAGGATACCTAGATCGGTGTATTGATACAAAAAGTTATATATATATGTATATAAAAAAAGTGAATGAAGATAAATATGAACAAAAAACTAGTAAACATAATATGCAATAAGTAGATTAAAAACGATGCTTTATCTACAGTATAACATATTCAAATCAAAACAAGCTTGAATCCCCATTATGCGCTGCCTATTCCCTCAGCACCAAATAATCTTGTCTTCCAAGATCGGCGAGAGACAAGACAAGTGGAATCGTATCTCTAGATTGTTTCGTGAAAGCCAACGAGACAGTCATGGTAATGTATCTCGGTGTGTTGGTGAGGCTGAGATAGGCTAGTGAGCGTTGCGAGATGTTTTTTTTCGAGGCAGTTTTGAGAGACAGTACAAAGATGTGTTGTAACGGACCTCTCCTTTTTTTGTATAACATTAAGTAATGCCCTCACCGAACAGGCGTGGGAATGAATGAATTAGTAGAACGAACAAAACACTTCGGACGTGATGTCTTGAAGTCCAGCAAACGAGCTTTTAACGCACAGGCTGATAGAAATGGCAATAAAAG
>BOPN01000594.1:297175-312175 GCA_017312705.2 Penaeus japonicus
GAAAAGAAGTACTTTCACGATTCGAAGTGACCGAATTCCTTCCATCGCTTAATTATATCCTCGGTACTAATTGAGGAAGCTACTTTAAAAAGAGCAATGACTTAATAACATGTGATGTAGGATCACAATGCCAAGGAGAGAGCTGGTACCGGATGTACTCTCACATCACTCTCTCTGGCCAGATTTGGGCATTCTTCGTGGCCATAGGAAGAGATAAACGTTGGTTGCAGCGGACAACAGGCGTATGCCACGGACCTATGGGAGCTCCGGGCACCGTCACCTGGTTAAACATGCAGCCGTTTTTTGCTGGTAGATAACTTTCTATGTCTTTTAAGCAAATGGGCCATCCCCCTCTTTCTCTAGATTAGTTTCCCTATCTCTTTCTCTCTCTCTTTCCCTCCCACCCTCACATTCTCTCCCTCGTTCTCTCTCCCCCTCCATCCCTTTCCTTCCCTCTCTCCCTCTCCCTCAGTAAGTCCATCTGTCTCTTTTTCCCTCTCCACGGAAGTGGCGAAGAACCTATCCAGCGGAAATCAGACGAAGACCGCGTGAAAGATCCCGCCCGCCCGCCCGCCCGCCCTGCCCCTGCCACGTGCGCCCAACAACCCGTTCCTGAAGGTCAGCCGCACAGCTGGCAGGTTCCTCCGGTCGGGACAGGATCTTGACATTGTTTGGCACTGTTGCTATGTTGCTAACCTCTCGGCGCTCTTTTCTTTGTAAAAACAATTATTTGCGGATTTAATTGTTCCTATTTTTCGTACTTGTGTTTTTGAAAATATATCACTTTTTCTGAGATAAAGATATTCTTCAGGAACGGACAATATGAAATAATTTAATTTCTGTAAACATTATTTCAGTTAGCAAGAAGAACAAAGAAGGAAAAGATTATGAAACAAAGGAATAAATGAGAAGTAAAAACAAACAAAAAAAGGAGACGTGAGTATACAAAAAAATATAAAATAAAGAAAATCACAATCACGAAGAGAAGAAGAAAGAAGAAGAAGAAGAAGAAAAAAAAAAAAAAAAGACGAGAGAAAAAAAGAAAGAAAGAAAAAAAATGAAGAAGAGTAACCAAACTCTAAAAGTACCAACTAGACCACGACCCGAGAGGACTGTACCTGTAGCCCCGTGTCGCGTCCCTCTGTAATCCTCCGACTTGATGAAGTAAGGCAGGACCGTCTTGTAGTTCCATCCGGGATTCCCCATCGCCTCCCAGTTGTCGAAGTCGCGCCGGTTTCCCCTCAAGTACATCATGAAGTTGATGGTGGAACTGCCGCCCACGACTTTGCCGCGCCCGTAGGGGGTTCGCTGCGGATGCCGAAGGATGCTTAGTTGCAACAGCAGTCATAAGGATAATGCTTGTGATTATATTAATGGTAGCAGTAGTTGTAACACTAAAAGATATCATGAAAATATCAAAACAACAAAAATATTAATGATGATGATTATAAACATGATGATGATAATAATAATGATGATGATAATGATTATGATAATAATAATAATGATTATGATGATAATAATAATGATAATGATAATAATAATAATAATAGTAATAATGAATAATGCTAGTAGTTACAAGAATGAAACATGATAATAACAAAGGAAAATTCCGAGTAGATAAGTGGGTCAAAATCGACAATGCTGCTGAGCGTACCCTGTCCGTGAATCCCCTGAGGCTGTGTCTCTGCCTGGTGGTGACGAAGTTCCAGTCGGCCTCGCCCTGCAGCAGCGCCGGGTACAGCGCCGGCACGTGGCTCTCGGGCGGAGGCTCGCCGCCCGCCTCCAGCAGTAGGATCCGCCATCCGGTGACCTCAGACAGCCTGGTGGCAAGAGTGGCGCCCGCGGAACCCGAGCCGACTGCCGAAGGAGGTGAGCGAGGCATTAGGGAGTGGACCTCGTGTGTGCTTCGATGTTGTTTGCTATTATCAGTACTAGGACACACGTTCGCTTATGCAGATAAAGGCCAAAGGACTTTATGGAATTGAAACATTCATCAGTGCAGCTTAATATGTGCAAATATACTTAGTGATATGGCAACTTACTAATGAGTTACTCGATTACTCGAGAAATCAATGAATAAGCAACCAAAAATTCTCAAATCTATTTCATAATATCTATTACAGCGAGACAGCGAGACAACGTAATCCATTATTGTCAACATCTAAATACGGGCCAATTCGTAATAGATAACCGATTGAAGGTGTCTCTTTATTGCTAGCATTCAATTCAAGTACTTGTCATAACACCCCTACGGCTGATAGGATCCGCCCACAATGGGTCGTTAACACTGCCAGTAAAAACGGTTCTGTCTCAGCGGATACTTTCTCCCAGTTAAAGAAGATTTTACGCACGCTGTATTTCCTATTCTAATAGATCTACCAATGAGAGTTTTGCGTTTAGTTCACCATTTTAGCTAAATATATGTATAGTTGAATAAATCAGCTATATTTAGTTCCAGTGATATGAATTGCCTTTGTTCCAAGGGCTCCTGGACTCCGCTAACCAACTGAGAAGAATATGAATGCTCCGTAGGGAGAACTGGACCCTTCTGGTGTGTCCATTGCGTGTTGAAGGAGGCGAGGAGGACACTTTCTAAAGGTCTGCAACGTCTCTTTTAGTTACTCTTGTTGAGGGTCTGAATTTTTGACGAGTCGGGCTCTGTTTGTCTCTTGTTGGTTTACATAAAATGAATGTTCAGATTTACATCTGAAGATATGTAAAGTGTGTTTATCGTGACATCTGCAAATATACACAATGAAAAGTGATGAAACGGAACCTATAGCAATATGAAATTGATAACGAAACTCTTAGAACACTTTTTGCCATACTAAATGGAAAGTATAGGTTTGGCTTTATCATAAGAGGGTATATTTGAAGTGATCTCATTTTCCCTGCCAGGCAAATGCACGGCGGATGCTACCATTACGGTACGTTTAAGATCACCTTTTTATATCCCCTGAGGACAGTGATAGCCAGCAGTGTTATAATAAAGGTCGATGATTACACTTCTCCTGTTCTTGCTACCTCACAACTTATTAGTCCTTGTTCCCCCGTCCTCGTGCACCAAGCTGTTGCTCGAAGCTTACAGCACACACATACAATGACCCTCTGAAAATGCATGTTACCTTGTGTGTATTCGTAAAACGTTTTCAGCAGCACTCTTACCATTGAGGGAACAAGAAAAACATTTTTATTTTTTTTTTAGCAGAGCAAGATGAGGAGACTTGCATGCTGAAGACGGATCGTTAATTAGGTGGTGACCCTGAAGGAACAAGTTTATATTTCTATTTTGGGGGACTCTACTTTCATCTGTTTAATTTTTGTTTCTGTTAAGGTCAGATGAATGGTTCACCTACGTAAGAACAAAATCATTTACTTTTATAAGCCAACTCACTAATATGCTAATACCATATTTTATTAAGTCCAAGGTTAATGCGATATCAAAAATGCTTGATACACAACCTTGATTTGCACGAAACGCCTGCATAATTGCAAAGCTGATGGGAGTAGTGATATTGCCTTTAAGAATGCAATTCAGTTCTAACAAAGGCCTACATCATGTATTTGATGTGAGAACTTGCACTTCACGTGTGTACTGGATTACCTGAACTTAATAGTGAACCCACATCAACAACGAAATTATTCTGGGGCGGGAATTAAAGTCAGAACACTCTTGGGAAGGAGACAAGAGAAGTTCGCCTGAATCACTGCAGATTCACTGTCACCCTCTTTTCGCTGTTTCGATTTATTATTGCCTTGTCACTCATGTTGCCCTTTGTGTTGTTGCAACTACTGAAACTGCTTCTACTATTCTGTGGTCTCAATGCCTATGCACGATGACACCTTTTGAAATAGTTTTACTTTTTGTTATTTGAAAAAAATAATGTTGTTAATAATAGTGTGTGATGCTAATACTTACCTAACAACCACTGTTCCAGAATACAGGTCACTAAAATACCCGCCATTACAACAAACGCGTAAATATCAGTCATTTTGCTTTATAAATAATTCTTTACTGGCGCTGCTCGTACTTTAGATTCACGAGGCAGTTCAGTTGCTCGTTAGAGGCAATGGTTGTGCCGAATTAACATATATAGGCGCGAGTAGGTGATTTACTACTAATGTATGGGAGATATTCAAACGTTTTTTATATTCTAAATCAGAAAGTTGAATTCATCTAAAGAAAATGTAAAGTTTAGATATAATACAATCTTCTACTTTTCAGAGATATACAATACATACTATACCCATGGATCCGAATGCTTCCCCGGCCAAGACTCACCCACAATGAAATCGTAGTAAGTCTCCAGTCGATAAGAGGAATCGTAAGTATGGTTGCCCGCGTCCTTGATCACGGACACCAGCAGCAGCCTCAGGAGAGTCACGGGCAGTATCCACCTCATACGGTACGAGAAAGTCATGGTGATAGGCCTAGATTTCCTACAGTTCCTCCTCTATTTCCGGTTCTGTGCGTCGAGATCCAAGGCTCCGCAAGTTTTTTTTTCTTCTATCTGTTGGAGAAGAAAGTGATTGTAATTCATTATGTATAAAGAAGAATGATCAATAAGAAGAAAGTTGCTGATAGAGATGATGGATGAAGGCTTGAGTGGATTACACTGATGGATAAGCGAGACTTGAATAACATTCCTGACTTAGGTAAATTTTTGATTAGAGAAACAGGATTTCCAAATCAGTTAGTGGTTGACCATGTGCTCCGTCTGCAACATTAATCCTATTCAATGCAACAGCGATATGGTGAGTAAAGTAATACGAAAAAATGTATAAACACAAAACTGAACATAAAAAAGAAAATGGATTAGATAAGATGAAAATGTTTTAGCTGAGGGAGACAGATAGAATATTTTGACCTTGGCGTCTCACCCAGGAATCCTATCATGCCATGGGTGTCTGAGAAAGGGTTAAGGTTTTGGGAGAAGGGGGGGGGGGGAGCCAGGGGAGGGAGTCAGGAAGGAGGAGGTGAAGAAAACGGAAAGGGGGCGGGCGAGATAAGGGGAGAATAGGCAAAGGGTCGAGGGAGGGGGGGGGGGGGCGAGAAGGGAGGTGTGAGGAGAAGGGAGGAGGGATATGGACAGGGAAAATAATATGACGGGAGAAGGGGGGGTGGAGGGAAAAGGGAGGGAGGAGATGAACGGGGCTGAGGCAGGGGGGAGGGGGGGACGAACAAGGGGGCATGAGGAGGGGGAGAGAGGAGAGGCAAGGTGCTGGAGGATTAGTAATGGGTGTTTTAGGAATGCTAAAAGGGAAAGTTTGGCTGGCCTATAATATGCTCCCTCCTTTACTACTTCGAAACCGGTTCTCGTATTTTTTTCTGTATTGTAACGTTACCGCAGAATGTGGCGTATTTTCATTCATAATCCCATAGCAAGGCCCCTTTTTTCATTCAGAACTTTATTCCTCTGCCTCTTCCCCCATAGTTATGATTTATAGCTGTATCAAACTGTGATATATGCTATGTTGTACTAGTGTGTTCAGCATATATTTACGTACATATTTGGAAAATTTCTATGAGGAAAATGTATAATTTTTGAATAGTACAGTACAGGGTTGTTAATTGGCTCACTATTTATCTCTTCCTACCTGTGTGTGTATGTGTGTGTGTGTGTGTGTGTGTGTGTGTGTGAGTGTGTGTGTATGTGTGTGTGCATAAAATCATGAACTAATTCAAGGAAATTTTAGATTACCAATTTGTGTTACCAATATATACACAAATACAAACACATAAATAGTTCTGTACATGGCACCGTCACAGTGGAGCCGCCGGGAATAACAGGGGCAGCCATGACATGTAACAAAAATTACACCTATATGTATTTCAAAACCATCATCACCCTATCACCAAAATGAAATAATACCCTATTCCAATACATGCAATTACTTAAACAAGTCTGGAGATCGTAGTTCTGAGATTTGTACACAACTACGACTGTCTCGAAGAAGGTGTCGAGTTCGTGGTTCGAATGAGATGTCGAAAGGCCTCCCCCCCCCCCCTAACTCCTTCCTCCCTCCCCAACAACACACACCTCCACCCCAACAAGTCTTTGATATAGAAATAAGCAATTGAAAAAGAGCCAAAACTGATGTTGTTCGATGTTTATCTATGAACAATTGATTCTTCATGTCCAGATCTTCTGTGCCGTAAATGAGGCCATGGCCCTTTTTAATAATTAACTGAAACTCTACTAACGTAAACATCGTGGATTTGTTTAACTCAGCAGTATCATCTGGTGATAAATTGTTAGTCTAATCGTCTAATTAATTTCGCAGTGATGGTTACAATGTGCATTCATGCAAAATGCCATTTAGACGCATTATAGCTTCTGACTTTTTTACATTGAATAGAAGAGGATAACATAAAGTAGTTATTATCGTACATCAATGTCATCCAGCGTGTTGTTATTTTTCATTCGAAAGTTGTTCATTTTATGTTAATACAATGTAACATCATTACGTGTTGCATTAATTGCATATTCTAGCCCAGCCGTCCCCAATGATCCCCTTTTTCTCATCAACGACTAGGCCAAAGAGAGTTTTTTTTATCATCATTATTTCCATTTATTTCCATTTGTGTAGCGAAAATATACATACATTTCACCATAACATATTTGAAGGAGGAAGAGTGTGTGAAACAGAATGCGAGTGTTTTTGTTTTTGTTTTATTTTCATGAGTGTATAAATAAATTTCTATTATAAAATATCAGATAAACAAATTTACTCACCAGAGAATAAATGTTAATGTGTGAGCCTTTGTATCTCACATCATACCAGCGACATTCTTATTTTTGTTGTTGTTTTTTGTTTTTTGTTTGCCGCCTTGAACTTTTTATTGTGCTTCCACAAAGAGCTTACCTTCCTATTCAAAATGTAATGTCATCAAGGCTCAAAACAAGTCATGTTATGCAGTCGCGTTTCTGAACTCTCTCTCTCTCTCCCTCTCTCTCTCTCTCTCTCTCTCTCTCTCTCTCTCTCTCTCTCTCTCTCTCTCTCTCTCTCTCTCTCTCTCTCTCTCTCTCTCTCTCTCTCTCTCTCTCTCTCCCTCCCTCCCTCCCTCCCTCCCCCTCCCCCCCTCTCTCAAGGAAGGTGATACCTGAAAACTTGAAGTTTCAATAAACTCTGAAGTGAGTAAGATACTCCAAGAGATTTTCCTGCACCTGATAAAACTGCTCCATTAACCACAGTCAATCATGAGAGCCACCAACACGCACCGACTCGACTTTGGCGTATTACCTGCGACTTTCCATCTCGAAAGTCATGACCGCTTTCTTCTAGACTTTCTTTATCAAAATGTTGTCTTCCCGAGGTGGATTATCAGAGCTTCTTTACTTGACGGCGGCATAAGGAAGAAGTTCTTTAGAGCTAAATGAATGACGAAACGTAATGAGAAGAGTAGTGACGCCGAAGGAAAAAGGGAGAAAATTAACTTTTTTTTTTAAATCTATTTTCTCTACATTTGGAAAGGTGTGGCTGATGCATATGATAGATTTATCATAGTTGAAGTGAAAGAATTTGATAAGTAATACATCATGATAGGTGAAACAAATGAAACATATAAAACCTATCGCAATTTAGGTAAATTCTAAAAATAAATTGGGTATAAAATCACGTATTGAGACATGAGAACATGACTTTCAGGAGAAGAAGCTCTGTGCCCGAAGCGCTATCCTTTTGAAGGACGATCGCCTTTTACTGAAGACTTTTTTTTTTTTCTTTTTTTCTTCAAAGTGCCGGCCTTTCCGATCAAATCTTTTTATTGGAGGTAGGGAAAAAAAGGTCGCTGAACCAGACTCTCTGACGAATCGTGACGTGGAATGGAGTTAAAGAAAACGGGTCAATCATAAATCACGATTCATAATAGCGCTCGTTCCAATGGTTCGAAAGTCTCGTTCAAATCTTGCAAAAATCGGAGCTGAATAGATTATTGCATAGATTTTGATATGCTTACAATTCTTTATGTTTCCTTTTATTAATTAGTCTAAAGACAAATATCATGCAATATTTCAAATAAATCTATTTTTTTCCCCAGATCCAAATACAATAAAAGGCGGTAGCACTTCCAAAACAAATAAAACTCTGATTTTCATCTCATATTACTTGTATATAAGATATCCTTCAAACTGACTTAAAATTTTTAAAATACCGAAAGCAAAAATGTAAGTGATCGAATATGTCATCAAATATTTTAGTCTTGCATGTCATCACATTACGTGTCCCCATGCTGAGATTTATATATAAGCTCACCCAAATGTTTAAATCTCTTTTCCACTCATACCTTTCGTAACAAAGGTTGGCTTGTGGAAAAGACGACTGGGTGTGTGTATATATGTGTATGTGTATATATTTATATGTGTGTATATATACATATATATATATATAAATATATGCATATGTATATATTTATCTGTCTATCCATATATCTATCTATCTATCTATTTATCTATCTATCTGTTTATCTGTCTATCTATATATACCGACTCACAGACATGCATTTGTCTGTGTTAGAGGAAATAGCAAGCTCCGTGAATATGCTAATCGTTTCCCAGCTCTGAGACCGCGTGGCTGTCGCTAGTGAAAGGGCATCAAGGAATGTCGGTTTTCTTAATAACCGAGGCCCTTGCGCTACCTTGTTCCGCGCCGTGTCTTCACACATCGCCGCTTAATCGTGATATAACAGAAATCTTCGAGAGAGAGATGCTGATGGATGCTGCTTTTGTTTTTCACTTTATTTATTTTTTGATACTCGTTGCGTATTCTAGGGTTCATCTGGTAATTGATACTGTGATATAGACAGTCAGTTACATGAGTAGGAGGTCCATTGTGTTATTTCGGATGTTCTTAGGGATTCTGAGGACTGTACAAAATGAATAGCAGGTGATTCCCACTTTCAACAGAACTGCTGTCTCATGAGTAATTTCTTCCTATATTATGTTTGTGTAACAGTGAATGCATAAGTACAGCATACACACACACAGCCCACACACACACACACGCACATAATTACCAGAGATCAAGATAGATGGCGAATACATGCCTCGTGAGAAAGTATAATCTCGAGACAATTGTAAATAAGACGTTTGTGGACATGAGCGTTGTCCTTTCGTGTCTCTCTTTGGCTTTCCTCTCACTGACAAGGAAAGAGATGGACATGGGAATGTTTCACGTGGTTACGAAACCATTTGCCGGACGAACACCAGTTAGTTAATGTAAACCCCATCACTGATAACAACATCAGAATTCGATTACAAACCGCGATGTAAAATTAACTTCATGAACCTATCATTTTCATAAATTTCAGATCCGAGAGAAATAAAATCTGAACGATTGCTCATGGAAGAGACACGATCACTCCTCGTGAAGAATTCGATCTTGAAACTCCATCCATGTCTTTCTCGTCTCTTCTAACTCTTTTTTTTTCTAAGACATTTTGAGGGAAGATTGCGAAAGGGCTGAGATGGAGACGTAACGCGTAACGCGCATTCCAGAGATAAACGGTCTGTCCCGAGGTGCTCAGAAAGCCTCGTCTTGTTCACCCACCAACGCGAATCGACTGAACTCTGTCGATTCGTAAGCTGTTGCTCCTCATTCCGATTTCGTTAGTGATCGCTGAAAGGTTCCGGAAACTTATCGTAGTTGGGATGCTATTCTGTGGTGACTGGAAGAATAATACTTCGGCTACACTGATACTGTGGCAAGTTCTACGCCAGTAAAGGTCTGCCCGCTGCAAAAATGTGATTGAGGTTCTGCCACTTTCGTATATATATATATATATATATATATATATATATATATATATATATATATATATATATATATCACCAGCATCTGCGATTAAATGTATCCACATTTCAACAGATATGGTTCATCACTACAAACACAATCAAATTGTTGATTTTGTTTATAGCACTGTCATGTTTATTAGACAAGCTATTTTGCATATAGGCAGGTTATTCAACAATGTTTGTATGCTTTTAAGAGGTTTTCATATTCATATTATTATTATTATCATTATTATTATTTTATCGCAATCCCCACATTTATCGTATCGTCACGTTTTTATTTAACGCAACCAATGAGAGACAAAACAGGTATTGCCAATCACTTTGCTTTTACAATTACAATTATTGCTTGACAAATCGATGAAAAAAATATATCTATTTCAAAGACAGTCAAACAAGTGATGAAAATATTGCTGCCACATGACTTTTTCCTAACCAAGTAGAGGAATGTACAGGCGGATATCTAGTTTGCGTGTCTAGTATAGTTTAAGTAGTTACCAATGTTATTTACTGCTTCATCGTGAAGTTCCAATTCTAGTAAAACTGTGTTCCATTCTGGCAAAGTAAACAAATATGTTTCAGCATTCCTTGTAACTTCCTCCCTGCCATACACGTCCATATGTGCCAATGCACCTTCGAACAAGACACAAATTTCGACCAGACATCGCCTCCTTTCACCTGAAGTGCCTTTCTTCCTTGGAACGCGCTTTCAGACAGCCTGAAATCACGTCGCTCACCTTGAGTTTCCCGAAGAAAGCCGGTTCGCCCAAACCATTTCCTGTTTGAGCGTCGAAGAGGAAGCCTAATTATAACGACTCCTTCCACATCGAGGTTAAAAAAAAAGGAAATAGAGATAAGAACACGAGCTGAGGGCATTCTTGAAGTTATGGTCCCTCCTTTTCCTCATTCCTAGCAGGTCAAGAGCAATTAATCGAACTTCACCATCCTGTGAGATGTTCGAGACTAATCTCCGCCTTACGATCTCTGCTCTCCCAGCCACACAGAAGCATTGGGTTTGTGTGAGCCTCTGGCATCCTTTATACTAATTAAAGGCCAACAAACTAAAAAACATCCCACTTGTAATATAAGAAACAGTACAGCATAAGACAAGATAAACTTCCCTTCAAAGGAATTGCCCTTGTTCATCCAGGACGCGTAGTCTACGGGATAACGCGACAAACTTCCGTTGAAAATTACGCATGAGAGAAACTTAGAATCCGATTGATAGTGTTATAGAGACAGGAGGCTGATATATTAATCATTAGGTAATTGGCCATCTAGCTTTCGACGACCAACCTTTACTTAATTAAAAAGTGATCGTTAAGTCAATGAAAATTAGAACAAAATAATAATGATGATAATGACGATGATGATGAAAATGATGACGCCAACACACTTGTCCAAACAGGATGCAGCCACATCGCCTCATCCCTGCAAACAATGCAAGTCACTCACGTCCCATAGTCTTGATCATTACATTGCACAAATATTGCATCCTGTTGATGCATTAATACTGCCCAAATGGAATTAGTTATGTGATATATTAGTTTTATCATCGACTGTTATTTTGACCTTTATAGATGTGACGATATCAAAGGAGTTTTACCAAATATATTATCTTATTTTTCCTAGAATCGGCGCCCTTCGGCAAACGGCATTCGTCACGACCAATGGAAATTACCCATGGGCGGGAGAAATAGATATATGCACACACACACACACACACACACAGAAAGAGAGAGAGAGAGAGAGAGAGAGAGAGAGAGAGAGAGAGAGAGAGAGAGAGAGAGAGAGAGAGAGAGAGAGAGAGAGAAAGGCGTTATAGCTGTTACATACCGACCGAAGAGGCTAAAATTAGTGCAACTTTATGGTTATGAAATTCCATCCAGTAATTAGGTTTTCCTTATAGATAGTCCTTAGGCGACATTTAAGAACTCACAAAAAACAAACGAGAACAGAAAAAAAACTCCTACGAATTAATATATATAACAAACTAGAAGAGAAAATGACACACCGTGACACTCCAGCATGGTCAAAGGGCAGACCAGCGGCGCTTGGCACAGGTAATGGGACCGAGAGTACGAACCTCACCGAGTTCCCTTCCATTCGGGAGTCATGGGGTTAGGTCGTGGGGTGTGGGATGAGTGTGCATGGGCGTGGAGGCGGGAGTGGGTTGGCTCTGGTGACCTGGCGACCTAGATGCTCAGTGCAGTACGTTCACGTCCGCTTACGGACAAAAATGACCAGGTTCAGGAACTTCCTCTTTTTTTTGGCGGGGATGTGTAGGATGTCATTCTGTCGTTGGCTCTATTCTTATCTGCCTCGCTCTTTTTGTTCTATCTCTCCTATTATTATTTTTCAGTCTTCTAGTCTCTCTCTCTCTCTCTCTCTACTCTCCCTTTCTTCCATATCCCCCTCAATCTCTCATAAACGCGACAATCCCTTCCATTTTTCTCTTTATTTATCTATCACAATTCCTCTATATCGCCCTTTTTCCCCATTTTTTATCCCCGTCTCTTCTCTCTCCGTTATGTCTCACCCACATTTTTATTTGCTGTTCTCGCATGCCACTAGACATTCATAAGATTTTACGAGTCGTGAGATCTCTGCTCGTTCATTCACTCGGCTTCTCTGGCATCTGTTGATGGTGCCTTCAAGCAATTCTTCTTCACAAATAGTATAACCTTCGGGGGCCAAGTGCGTTTTCTTTTGAGTGTACGCTCGTGTGTATCTTTTTTGTGTGTCTGTATGTGTAAATTATAGCCAGGAGAGAAAGCTGTGGCGGAACCGTTACTAAAAATAAGTGGAATCAAGGTTCGCATCAGCAAATTGCGCCGACAACATACCTTAAGTGTTTATGAAAACCTAATTGTGTCTCCTGGGCGCCGTTATGTCGGTGCTTACTTGTGTGTGTATGAGGTTCCTGGATTCTTTTTTGTGTGTGCGTATGGGATTGTGTGTGTATGTGTCCATGTCTGATTTTATATTGCCTTTTCTCTCTTTCCTGTCGTTTCTATTGCAATTGCGTCACGGTCGTGTCTGAGATGCGAAGGAACGTGTTATCAAGGGATAAGATACGTTGGTTGTGGCGTGTAGTGGGTGGCGAATTTGATATCTTTGTGCTATGTATGTAATGCCCTGTCGTTTTATCATGCCAAGTGTCTGCCTGTAGTTAAACATGCATACAGACACATAGACACACAAACACACACACACACAAACACACACACACACACACACACACACACACATACACACACAAACACACACACACATATGTATATATATGTATATATATATGCATATATATGTATATATACATATACATTATTCAATTATTTTCCTCAAAAGGCGAACAATTGTGCATATATACTCAATATACCGTTAATTCTAGCATTCCTATCGGAAGAGGTAAACACAAAGAATCTTTGTGGAATGCACGACGTCATTATGATTTTTTCGCTAATCCCTCTTCATATTTCTCCGCGAGGTACGCATATCTCCGACTTGCTCGAATTATGATGATTTTTTGTCTTTTAATCCAATAATACATTTAGGTTTCCATTTTGTCTTACTAGGAAATAGTTAGCACTAATATCAACAAACTGTCTCATACCAAATGATCTGAAAACCTCTGCTCTTTAAGTATCCCACGAAACAGGAAAACGAGAGTTCGGTACTTGAATAATGCCGCATAACAATTACCTTCGTCTCTAATTCGCTTTGCTGGACACTGACGCAGCACAATCTTCCTTTGTAATTAAGTAATCTTCTCAAGCCCAGCCAAGAAATGGCAAAGTTTCTCCCACTTGACATACAGCCATATCCCCAGTCATTTTGGCGCCATGGTCTTCGCTTTGACGCATCCCGAGTCGCATTGTTTTCGCTTTGTCCTTGCGTATTTCATGGAATATTATTGGAACGATTGCCACGTCCTTCGTCCGGGGGAGGGTTAAAAGTATGACGGCATCGCCATTTTCCTTCGCACCTTACGACGGTCGTGTCGGTATGATGACCACGCGATAGTGACACACACACGTTTTATATTTTGGAGCGAATTATGAATGGCGAAACGCTTTGCCTTATACCATATCAATACCTCTTTTTCTCTCTCTACATATATACACACATGTATGTATGTAAGTATATGTATATATATATATATATATATATGTGTATATATATATATGTATATATATCTATATATCACAAAAACACAAACACAGTAACGTGCACATAACAGAATTAATAAAACACTGCCACAGATTGAAAAGAAAAACTCGCGAAGTTTCGAACTTTTTAAAGAAAGTTCCTCATCAGGTGTAAGCAATCCAATGGATGAGGAACTTTCTTTCAAAAGTTCGAAACGTCGCGAGTTTTTCCTTTCAATTTATGGCAGTGTTTTATTAATTCTGTTATGTGCACGTTACTGTGTTTGTGTTTATATATATATATTATATATATACATACATATATACACACACACACACATATATATATATATATATATATATATATATATATATATATATATATATATATATATGTATATATGTATGTATATATATATATATATATATATATATATATATATATATATATATATATATATATATATATATATACATATACATATATATATATATATATATATATATATATATATATATATATATATATATAAAGTCGCCTTAGTAGTAGCAGTGCAGGATATGGTCGGCCTATGGCTCCTCCTAATCTCCAGCGGTCACCCTTGCAGATCCTTGAAAAGTGAAAGTTCGAGGTGCGGTTCGAGCCGTCGGGGATAACCCTTTGTTTCCACCTCACAGGACGGTTCCTTATCCTTGTATTTTGTTCAATCGGCAAAAAAAGCCCGTTGACTAAAATGGCGCTTGCGCTATTCGCGTGACAGGGATAGCGACCAAAATCAAAGCGAATTAACTCTCTCTTCTTTCCCGTTCAATAAAATCGCGGAACCGGACGTCGGCTGCAACGGAAAGCATTCGAGGCTCTGTTATTTCCTCTGTTTTCACTTTCTCCTTCGGGGCATAGCCTGTCCTGACGCGGGGGTGGGGGGGGGGGAGGCGTCTGGGATGGGCATCCTTAGAAATGGCCTTTATGTGGCAACATGTGTGGAGGATCTTGTTGGGATGGAAATAGTGGAATGGAGGACTGGTACAAGACGAGGATAAGTGCTGAAGTAGAC
>BOPN01000594.1:359675-362175 GCA_017312705.2 Penaeus japonicus
AACTGAAATGATAGTGCAACAATCGCAACCTCGTGGTCTTGTAGTGGTATTTCATGCCATTCAGGAAATTTACACAAAATTAAACATTTTATCGGATTTCAGAGACAGTGACACTTTTGTCAAAAGGAAAGTTCCTGATAACATTTTTTTCGTGGACTACAAAGGTGAGGGGTTAACACACCAATGAATCTGCAATATCAGAAATGGACCCCATTGAAAACGCTATGAATCTCAAGTTGCTTTTCTTAAACTGACTTAGTCATCTGGAATAAATGGAATCAACACGATATAACGGCGCTTCTTTTGAAATCTGAACATCGATCTATGATAACCTATCAACGTCAAAATAACTTATACATCACGGTTTTCCCTGACCTCATTTGACCTCTACTCACACCAACAATCTCACGCCCACGCAGTTTATTACTTGGAATTAGATGGTAGTAGTAAAAGTAATGTATTGATATCATTGCTTTTGTTATCATTAATATCATTATATTCTACAATCATTACTATGGTGTTTATGAATATTATCATAATTAATATTAGTCTTATTATTGTTAGTATTATCATCATTATTCTTATGATCATTATCATAATTATTATCATTCCATTATCATTATCATATTGTTGGTGTTATCATTATTATCATCATTATCATTATGACCATTATCATCATAATTATTATTATCATTATTATCATGATAATCACTATCATAGTTACCATCACCAACATCTTTATTACTATCATTACTCTTATCATAATTGTCATTATCATCATTATCAATAATACCATCTTTATTATCATCGATATCATTGCATTCATCATTACTGTTATTGTTGCATTTCTTCTTATCATTATCATGATATATCATCATCTTCATCTATCATTGTTATCAAATTTATCATCCCCATCAGCATCATTATCATAGACTTAAGAGAATCAACCATCTACGTTCATACACACGGAGTGCTTATTACCTTTCTAATTACCTTTGTAGTTCCTAACAGGCAGGCCTCTTGTACTGCTTTCTGCCATCTCTATAGTTTCCTTCAGTTTATCTGTCCAGCAACCTGATGCTTTTATTGTCTCTACCCTTTTTACCAAAATTTAAGTATTCCATATTTCAGGTTGTTATGGTGACTTTTTTTCCGTTTCTTTGCCGTCTATCCTTGTGTCGGGTGGACATGCAATTATAATGAAGTTGCAGACTTGCTTCCCTTTATCTATGAGCACAATGTCTGGTCTTGGTGTTCCAGTCAGTCATTCTCAAGCACCGTGTTTCTTGCAATGCAGTCCGGTGCAATATAACAACCTCTTTATCATGATGCCATTTTTTGTACTCGTTCTGAGTGACTTATTGTTTCATCACTCTCACCACACATCCTACATAAAGGCGACATGGAAACTTAGTCAATAGTGACCTTGACCCAGTTTGTCTGTAGCGCCTCTTCTTGAGCTGCCGTTAATCGTCATTCCGTTTCCTTCTTTAAGTAACCTTTCCGCAGTCTCGTCCACGTCTTGTCTCCCTGCTATGATGCATTTCTTTCAGTTACTAAGTGTTTTTGTTTCTTTTGAAAACCCTTTCTTTTTCGAGTGTGCTCTGCCTTTAAGGATCTCCGCTGCCTGTCAATACTTCTTTTGATGCAACTTCATGTCATTGTTTCTTCTTAATTCATTACTACCGTTTCTTCTACCCTTGCCAGTCCCTCCCCTTTATTTTTTCAGATATGATCTATCAACATCTGCAAGGGGATGCAAGCTTTAGTATATAGTGAGTCTCTTTCTAGTCTTCCGATCAATATACCAGTCGATTATATCAGCCCCATAACGAATCATTGACACACCTCTCAAATTTATTGCGCTGATGACATTCCCAGTTTTCAGGCGAGCTCATAGTATCTATTTTTAATAGACGAAAATATTATTCATTAAACTTCTTCATTTTCGTACTTTTGGCCCTCTCACTCATCACCCATCTTCCTCCGGTGACCTCGTTTGTTTTCCCTCTGGTAAAGCTCTTCTCTCTGACTGGACTAACTTGCCTCTTTTAACTTCTGCCATGCACATTTATCGATGGAAAAGTCCCTGCCTACCTCTTGACTGAATACCCGGAGTGTTATCCAGGGGGCATTTCCACGGAACACAAACTCAACTAGCTGTTCTGAAGCTCCGCCATGTAAGATTTTGAAACTTTTGAAACAGAACCCGTGACCGCCATCGACCCCACTGGCTTTCTGTTTCAGCAACCTTTGTATTTGGTCCTCTACTTCTTGCATGAACTTATGTGTGTTATCTACCGTTTTATTTAGTCATCTGTTGTTATTTTTTGTACTTTTATCTCCATATGTCGCTCCTCTGAATTTTTGTACTTATCCTTCACTCGCTTCAATCATATTGCATTCTAATGATGCATCATGTTGCTGCCCCATATTCCCCTCGAAAATTCTAAGCTTTTCTCAGCATCCAGCCCTATATCCCTCCCAGTTTCTCGTCCTC
>BOPN01000594.1:367175-377175 GCA_017312705.2 Penaeus japonicus
GATTTTTTTCTTTCTTTTATATTGTTTCTAAATAAAATTGTGTTAGTTTATCCGTATAAATCAGGGAACCTATTTACTTTATCAATATTATTACCAATTTGATACATGCATACAAACATGCATACATACATGCATACATACATATATATATATATATATATATATATATATATATATATATATATATATATGTGTGTGTGTGTGTGTGTGTGTGTGTGTGTGTGTGTGTGTGTGTGTGTGTGTGTGTGTGTGTGTGTGTGTGTGTGTGTGTGTGTGTGTATACGTATATATATATATATATATATATATATATATATATATATATATATATATATATATATATAATATATATATATATATACTGTATATATATGTGTGTGTGTATATATATACACATATATATGAATGCGTGCATTACAGTCATTACAATACACGATATGACAAAAGAATGAGTATTACTAAAAATCGAAAGCTGTGGATGAGTGGGCCATCAAACTCTGGAAAACTGACCGAGGAGTCAAACAAGTGACCGAGCAATGAGAACCAAACAGGCGGGATTGTAGCCACCATCAGGAAGGACAAAACCGAGACCAACAAGAAGCTGCAGTCACAGACTGTCACTTCGGTGATAAGTTGCTTGTATATGATAGTTTCATATAAAACTATCAACGTGCGCATGAGCAGTCAATCAACTTCTAGTCCCTCTAGCATCATCAGGACATATCTAGTTAGTAGTCATAAACAAAGACCATAAACACTGTACAGCCCACCTGGTGCGTCTGCGCCTCCCACGGAAACTTCTAGCCTCTTATGATGCCAGCACTATAAATGCTCCGTCACACCAGCAGGTCGAAGTTGCTTCTTCGCTCCTTTCTACCAAGATACCTGAGACTTTGGAACTAGCTGATAGAGGAAACCAACCTACATCTTACTATATAATTCAAGAATTCATATTATAAATCAATATTTGGCGAAGTCAGTATCACATCCAGATTGTTTCACATGTAATTTCATCTATTGTCTTTATATACGTGTCATGTCGAAGAACCATCGTCACTTTGAGATGGCAGGCTGCCGCTAAGAAATCTACTTCTGATAAGCCAGTTCATCCCCGGATGTTGTCGTACCAGACAGAATATGCGAGGTCTTCCACGTTGTTTGCTTCCTTCAACAAGACCTGTAAATATTTTCCTTCAGACGGTGCCATGTGGTTTCCTCATCATGTGACCAAAGTAGCTCAAGTTGTAGGACTTCATGTGACATAGCAGCTTGCTTCCTGTTTTAGTCAAATGGTAACCCTCTTCCGGAGTCATCTTCCTTGTCCAAGATATTCGTATTAACTTCCTCAAGCATTTGTTTTCAGAAGTCTGGCTCTCTCTCTCTTCCTCTTTCTCGAATGTCCAAGCCTTGCAACTATATGTTGCAACTAGCCAGACCAAGCCTTGCTGTTTGTATTGACAGTTTTATTTTTCCATAATCTTGCCATCGCTGTGTCCGTGGCTATTCTCGATTTGACCTCTGGCCGTGCCCTCTGCACTGCTCTTAGATGAATTCCTTGTTTCAGCCTCCTGCTTTCCACCGAGATCTCGAGCACTTCTACGGTATATATCATTGCTTTTGTTTTTGTTTCATTTATTGTCCTACTGCTCTTGTTTTCTGCACTCTTAACCCTAAACAATATGTCTTGCAGTTCTCTTGATGACGTGGCCAGTAGGACAATATCATCAATATACAAGAGATTGTTGAGAGTCTTTCCACCAGTCCTTCAAACATTTCTTGTAGTACTTTGCGCATTAGTTGTTCTGATGTTAAGCAAATACGGAGAGAGGTCGCAGCTTAATCCGGAGCCACGCAGACATGTGAATGACAGAAGACTGTTGGCTATAGATGTTTTATAACAATTGAACTAAAAGTGTTAAAAACCCATCTCGAACATGTCTATCCATTGCTGACCTTGCTGTAGAAAGTAAATGCCTTTGTAAAATCAATAAAACGCAAGTACAGTGTCTGGATTCGTTCTCTTGTCTGTGATATGGTCGCGAGTGTCTCCTTTAATCTAAATCCAGCCATGTCTGGGCTCGGGGTCTTTCTCTGCGCTAGGTTTAACATGGCGTGCCATATTTCTTCCAGAAATGGTGGTGTTTTCTCTCCAGTGTGTCAATCTGTATGTCCCTATCCTCCCCATCATCAAATTATTCACAGAATTCTTCCCAACTGATGGCAACATTACGAAACTGAAAAAGCTTAACGAGATTCTTTAGTTTCTGATATACAAGCCTATTGTTGTCATTGCTGGTACTTACAACCGGTTCACTGCAGTGTGTGTCCACCTCAAATTGTTTGGACTTTCGGAACATTTTCTGAATTTCTTACATTTACAGACGGTTTTCACGAACCAAATCTATATAGATAGTAATTTACATAAGGTAATTTAACTTAGGGTAATAGTTTTAGCTAACCATAATAGCATTTTATGAAATAAACTTAATGAAAGTTTGTGTATATATTTATATATATATATATATATATATATATATATATATACCTGTATATATGTATATATGTATACATATATGCATTTATATAGGTATATATATATTTATATAGATGCACATATGTATATATATATATATATATATATATATATATATATATATATATATATATATATGTGTGTGTGTGTGTGTGTGTGTGTGTGTGTGTGTGTGTGTGTGTGTGTGTGTGTGTGTGTGTGTTTGTATATATATACATACATACATACATACATACTTTGGGGTTTTCTTGCCACATTCGTGCAGTGAATACAGATGTTCTTTAGGGTGGCCATTGAAACACGTGGTGTTGTTGAGCGTCTGCTAATTTATTCAGAAAATTATATTGATATAAAATGATTTACACTTCTGTTTCAATGCAGTTAAAATATATAGTCTTCATAATGGAAAAACATACACCTAATAAATGGTGTAACATAAACTAAACATGTCTTTCTTGTAGTAAATAAGCGTAAAATAAAAAACATCAAATATTGGTGGAACATGGGAGACATTACGTATGTAAAAGAAAACGGACCCGCCGTTTGGGGGGACTTAACTAAACTTTTTCATTTCTAAATTCAACATTCTCCCGGCCATAGGGGGCGATTTGCCGCCTATACAATAAATCAATGTTTTAACACATACCTTAAGCTACTTCATGAGGTATATGCTACTTACAAATAATTAAAAAATAAATCACTTCTTCTATCACAAATAATAAAAAATCCTTTGGCACTTAGTGGACTACATTTGTTGCTTCATTAACAAAACAGTAGTTTCTTATCTTAAACATAACTAAAGGACACTTTGGTGCAATATACACAGTTTATAATTCTGTATTGACTTATAAATCTAACTTAATTGGAGCTTTAATAATTTTACCCGTCCTAGACTTTCTAGGTACTTCATCACTTACATCTACATCACAATGAATGTTATCACTTGAAACATCATCAAGGTACCCTTCAATAGAACGGAAAACATATTCTCTATGTTTGCCATATCTCTAAATCATATGCTCTTTGTATGGGTCTAATCACTTCACCTTTCTTAGTTTTAACCTTTATACTTCTTATAATTCCATCTTTACCCGGAAATATATCAACAATTACTCCAATAGGCCACTTTAGTCTAGGAATATTATCTTCTTTGATTAATACAAGATCTCCTTTAGACAACTTGCAATTTTGAGTAAAACCCTTTACAACATTAGGCAAATTAGTTATGTAATTGTTGCTCCACACCTTCCAAAAATGTTCTAACTTTGAGAACTTGAGACGACCTTTGATTCTAAGCAATCCTTTGTCATCAATGAATGGGTCTAACTTTCTTAATTTTGAGCTAAGAGGAAGAGTCTTGTTACTTGAGAGAAGCCTAATTTCATTTGCAAATGCTTCCTGCTGTATATTGTATATTAATTTCAAACTAGCTAATTCTATTTCTTCAGCAGTGAGGGGACCTTGTACCTTCCTCCCTTTACAATTATCTATGAATCTTAACACATATGCTATTACCCTTAAGGCCTTTTCTAAATCACTAAACTTCTCTAAATCTATCAAGGGAGAGTGTGTCACTTGAACACTAAGGCATATAGGTACACTTGTAGTACAGGGCACTTCTAAATCTAAGCCTTGTTTTACATCTTCCTTATCATGACAAAGGATACTGGCTAACATAGGGGTCCATACAACCACTGACTATTATGAACAAGTTTGTCTGCCAACACGCCACGAGTTATTATATCAGCAGGGTTTTCTTCACTAGGACAATGCTGCCAGCACTCTGGTGACGTGAACTCTTTAATTTCCTTTACTCTATTTGCAACAAAAATATCTTTCTTGCTTAAGTCACCTTTGATCCATGACAAGGCAATTGTGGAGTCACTCCAACACATAACTTTAGTTCTACTGTCTAAATGTAGGGAATTCTTTACAAAATTTACTAATCTACTACACAAGAGAGCACCCATTAACTCTAAACGTGGTAATGTTAATGCCTTTATTGGTGCAACACGTGACTTAGACATAACTAATGAGACCTTAAATGAGCTATTGTCCACAGGTACACGGAGATACACACATGCACCATATCCCTTTTCAGAGGCATCACCAAACCCGTGCAACTCAATATTATCCTTAAGATCTCCCCAAAGCATACCTGGAAAATAACTTCTATCCACATGAAATGCATTGAGACTGACTACTATGAATCCACTTTTGAAACTTTACTTTTAACTCTAAGGGCAAGTCTTCATCCCAATCTAACTTTAATTTCCACACCTCTTGGAATAGAATTTTACCATACATGATGAATGGACTTATAAGACCTAAAGGGTCAAACATCTTTGCTATTATACTTAGAATACTTCGTTTGGTGTGGGAGACTTCTACACTGTCGTCAGGTTTTCTACAATCAAAGGAGAAGGTATCTTGTACATTACACCACCTCAACCCTAATACACTACTTGACTCATCACCATCATGTATGTGATACACACCATCTTTTGACTTCGAAGTAATTGACATACAGTTTGATACTAGCTTTGTAAGATCCATGCTACAATCTGCCAGTATACTACGTGCATCACAGAATTTATCATGTGCATCCTTAACTGAATCTGCCCCACTCAACCAATTATCTGTGTACATATCAGTCTTTAGTTCTTGGACTACTTTACTTTGAGGGTACTTAGCAAGATGGGTTTTAAGTGTGGCATTCAAAAGAAAGGGACAAGATGTATTGCCAAAGGGAACACGGTTGAACCTCATGTGTCTTATGGTGCCATCCTCTTTAGGTAGCAAAAATCTATGCACATCCTTGTCTTCCTTGCGTACATTTATTTGCAGAAATGCCTTCTTTATATCTGCAGTTATAGCAATGGGCCAACGACGAAAGCGTACTAAAACTTCAACTAAATCTGGGTTAAGTGAAGGGCCAGAATGAAGACAGTCATTTAAAGAAACACCATTAAAGCAGGAGGCTGAGGCATCAAAGACAGGTCTTATCTTAGTGCTACTACTATTTAACTTTATCACAGGACGGTGAGGCATGTAGTATACAGGATTTACATTTGAAATTTCATTACTAGGTACTTCTTCTATTATGTTTTCATCCTCATAACTAGCCAACACCTTGAGATAATCTTTCTTTAATTCTTTATCTTTATCAAGCTTTACTTGTAACCTGTTAAGTCTCCTCCTCGCAATACTTTCATTATTTATGAGTTTTTCCTTGACTGAATCATTCTTCCATGGCAGTGCAACCTCGTATCTATCAGCTTTAAACTGTACATTATTCTTAAATTCCTGCATTAATTTTGAGTCACTTTTATCTTGCACTACTTCCTTTGGCCTAATTCCAACAGTTTCTAAATCCCAAAACTTACACAAGTCAGAATCAGACGGGGGGGAAATACACAAAAGTTGTGTTTCAGAATACCTGGAGGTGGTGTGAGCAGAATCAGGTAACCTTCCGGATAACACATACCCAAAGATGGACCTCATAGCCACAACACACTCCTTTTGGATGGCATCTGCTGCTGAAATTAATGTCCAGTAGTAATCAAGACCAATTAGCATCTATCACCATGGGGGAGGCACTGTTGTAATCATCTACTATTCTAACACTTAGGAGAAAAAATTTGCCATGGTTAGGCACAACAGGTCTCACAAGAGGCTGACAAATCTTAGGAATTTCAGCTGTAATGACAGGAACAACATTGTTATCTTTATCTAACATACTTATTTTGAAAACATTTCTAGTTCTTCACTTTGCACTATTAGAAGCTGATGGAATTGTTGAGTTGCTGGTTGTATTGTGGTTTGCATTTCTTAACAAAACTACTACTTATATAACTTCTATCAGCCCCATTATTAAACAACACTTTAGCCGTAACAACCCTACCATCAGTACCACATACTTTTACCTTGGCTGTCTGTAAGACTGTACAACTACCACCTTGACTAGACATGAGTGTTACGTTGTCCGACTTCTGACCCTTGTTGACTTCTTCTTCTTGTCTTGGGCTCCGTCAACTTGACACATACATGAGGGTATTGTGGTTTCCTTCGCACCTTGCACACTTTATCTGAGCCTTGCAGAATCTTGAAGAGTGTTCACTGTTAAGGCACTTAAAGCAGACACCTAGACTTCTAATCTTCTCACCTCGTTCCTACCCACTTCTTCTGCACATTGAAGCAGTTTTCAGACTTGTGTTTCTTCTTACAAAAACAGCAGACAGGAGGTTCTTGCTTAGACGAGGTATGAAGGGCTGCGGCAGAAAACTTCTTCTTCTTGGGGGCACTACTTTCGGTCTTTACCTCAGCAACATTCTTCTTTCCTCTGAAGGCTTCGGACCGCTCTAATCTTGAGATCTCCTTATACAGGAAGTCAAGGAGAAAGTCTAGATCACTCTCATGTCCATCCCCATCTCTAGCCCACTCTAGCCGCAGGTCGTGAGATAGAAGCTTGAGGAAAGGATAATTGGAGTGAGGAACACTTCACATTGCTTCCCAGTGACGCCTAATGCTTCTAAACTGCGTCACTGTCTTTTCACTACTTGTACTTATGCTAAGTTTACCATTCAAAAGAGCTTGGACATGGGTAAAGATGATTCTTTTTCTTTCCTGCCGTATCTCCTTCAGTAGATCACATGCCACTTGATAATTAGCACTTATGTGGGCCAATCCTTTAACCACATTCTTGGCATCTCCTTCCAGCAGTGACAATGAATATGCATACTTGCTAATTACTGGAATGTCAGTTGCATCAATGTGGGAAATGAACTGGTCCCAGAATGACTGCCACTGAATAACATCACCCGAAAACTTGGGTAACTCTAACAGATAACAAACGTTCGCTGTGACTATCTTGGGACACTATATCTTGCGCGTCGGTTGCTACTAATTCTTTAACTTTGGCTTCAGCTAGTATCCTAAACTTGGCACACTGTGTTCAAGTATATGGGCATCATCCAATACTTGATCGAGTGCACTATCTTCTACGACACTCTCATATTCTTCTTGTACTTCGTCAAACTTCTCTAGTCTCTTATCATATTGCTTGATGGCGTGTTCTAATTCTATTAATGTGACATCAGGTTTATGGGAGGAAATATCACCTATGGCCTCAGACGCTCTCGTCAGCCAGCCCTTGCACGCACATCTTGCCTTTTTTATCTTCTTCATCTTCTATTCACTGCACTGAAGCTAGTTTCTTCTGTTCTTTACCTTGTTGGGATCTTGTTCCCGGGTCTGGGCACCAAAAATTTGGGGTTTTCTTGCCACATTCGTGCAGTGAATACAGATGTTCTTTAGGGTGGCCATTGAAACACGTGGTGTTGTTGAGCGTCTGCTAATTTATTCAGAAAATTATATTGATATAAAATGATTTACACTTCTGTTTCAATGCAGTTAAAATATATAGTCTTCATGATGGAAAAACATACACCTAATAAATGGTGTAACATAAACTAAACATATGCTTTCTTGTAGTAAATAGCGGAGGAAGTATTGTAAAACATTTTAGACCACATATTTGGATGTTTGAGGCAATTATTTGTTGTGGTGACTTTTTAACATGATTACCATATTCAATTCTTTTAAGGCATAGATGAGATTCTATAGCTTTATAGTTAAATGAATTGAAGCTGCCTTTTATCAGGCAACATATGCTAAAGTTATTTCATCTACCATTTTCCTGTTTTTTTGTGAATGCAAATATCTGTCAGAGTTCATAGTATACATTATCGACACAGACACTTGGCAACCACATTTAATCTTTAATGTTATTGTATTATTGATTGTAGACTATATTGATATATATTATTTTTTTGTTGAGCAGTTGAGTGTCATGTTTGTGATTTGACCTCATGTGTGCATGTAGTGTATTACATGATTTTTCTCATTTTTGTTTGTAGCCTCATGCACTATGCATGAAAAACAAAGTTTGGTTCCTGTCTTCAGAGGATACTACCCTCTGATTTTAGATGATTATAGGAAGAATTTCAGGTGATGTTGATGGTGGGGATAACTCCAAGGATAAGAAAGAAAAACCTTGGAATAACCTTCATGACACATGACTTCTTTGGAAGCTGTGACCTGCATTTTTAGTGATGCAAATGTTCACAACTCAGTAACTGAATAAGAAATTGGTGTTTACTTTTAGACATGAAGCAAGTGTCTAATTTTAGTGTGATCCTTCACTTACACACTTACAGAAGCTTTCATTCAGCTGATCTTAGCAGTTTAATGAAAGAGAGGTTGTAATATGTACCGATTGAAAAGCTAAGTCATCGTGTTCATAAAGAGTGAGTGTGTGTGTGACAATATATGTATATATATATATATATATATATATATATATATATATCACACACACATACACGCTACTCGCCACTACTGGGGCCAACTTAAGCAACCGGCCGCCTTTTGTTAGTTATAAGAAACTGAACCTGTTGGCTGATAGAATTTGAACTTTCATTACAACTTAGGGGTTATTAATTTGGTATTGAAGTTAGCCGGTCATCTAATCACAATTAATCCATACTGCATTTTTAGACAGATATAGTCCATAGATGAAAAAACTTTAATTCTGCTTTTTCTTTAAAAGAGATGTATGAGCATTATTCTAGTAAGATAGCATGTTCTTTCTTATAATGGGAGAATTGCTTCGTTTAGTTTGGTGCCAAGTTTTCAATGACGTTCCATACATATTTGATGAAGTCTCCTTCCTGGGTCTTTCCGACTATTGCCTCTTTACTTTCTACTTCCTCTACAGAGTATGGTCTCAGATTTCCAATTGGACTGGACCTTCTAATATTCTTTCATGGTATTGGATTTCGATTGCCTCCAAATGGTTTGTTTTCATATCTAATAAAGTTATTGGTGTACTTATTTTCAAAAGATGTAACTGTAGTGTATTTAATACCCTTATCAATGTCCTCAATCATAATTATGAATAACAAAGGCACCCCACTTTTAACTTTTGATTCACTAAAGAAAATTCCATGAATCAGTAGTTCGCTGGCATTTCGTTAGAAGTTTGTGTGTCGATCCTTCCACTTTTCCCTGATTCTGAAATTTAAGTTTTTTGGAATAAACTGTTGTGATCTTCCTGGTAAGTTCTAGATATTTTACGCCAACTATCCTGCCCTCGGTTTTGTGCCCTAAATTTATATTGGCCAGAAGCTGGGTTTTTATTTGGTCCAACTACTATTTTTTTTTCTTTCTTCAAGAATGGGCCTTTTTACGAAAATTATGTTAATTTCATCATCAATTACATCATCAATAACAGACACACATACATAAACATATATGTACATATATATATATATATATATATATATATATATATATATATATATATATATATATGCGCGCGCGCGTGTGTGTGTGTGTGTGTGTGTGTGTGTGTGTGCACGCATGTGAAATCGGAGACTATCAAATCAACAGATAATAAAATGAAAA
>BOPN01000594.1:412175-414675 GCA_017312705.2 Penaeus japonicus
GATAACAATAATGATAATAATGATAGTAATAATAATAATAATAATAATAATAGTAATAATAATAATAAAAAAAAACAAAAACAGTCAGGAGACTAATGCACACAGCCGAAGGTGCACAGGTGTACACATTCTCATAAAGGAATGGTCACTCTTAAGTCAGCTCTTAATAGTGCTGTGTAATCAAGCCTACGGTCAAGATACTATCTTAATGAGCATCCAATGTGTGCTAAAGAATTACTCCGAATAATCACTGCTTTATTGATTATTAATGATGGACGATGGGCAGAATAAGTTTATCTTCAACGGTAGTACGTAAAAAAAAAGAAAAAAAAAATTGTAAACGAGTGCTTAGATGTTTTTCATTGAAACAGAATATGATCTTGACTGATAAAATGTTCGATATAGTAGGCTTCAGTTTCATGTATTAAGGTATTTGAAATATATTTAGTATATGAAATACATCAATGGACATTTGTAAATATTTTTGGATATGAAATGATTTCGACGGTTTTCATTTCTCAGCTGTGTTTAATTGTTTCACAGGAAGTAATAAAAGTGATAATGGAAATAATAATGATAATGATAACAAAAGTCACGATGATGATGATAATAATAATGGTAATAATAATAACAGTGATGATTATGATGATAATAATCATAATGATGATAATGATAATAACAACAAAAACTCTATCAATAGTAGTAGTAGTAGTAATAATAATGATAAATGGAATAGCATCAAAACGTCAATGATAATAACAACAATGGCGATCATAACGACAGTAAGCAATAATAATAATAAATCTGGTAACAATTGTGATAGTGAAAGCAACTATTATCAAACCAAAGTCAACACCTTGTGGGGCGTGCGTGGCCGTGATCGTATAGTGGTTAGTACATTGCGTTGTGGCCGCAATAACCCAGGTTCGAATCCTGGTCACGGCAATGAGCATTTTGGTTGTTATCGATAATGACGATGATTAAAAGAAATTATTTTTAATGGTAATAGTACAAAGGGCAATGCTGGCAAAAATGTTAATACAAAAATATATTAGTCAAGTTAACAATAATAATAACAGATTTAGAGTAGAAGGTTGACAATATCCCTGAAAATAGTCATAACAAGAATTGAGTAAACAAACTTTTGAAAGCTATAAAATCAATATCAATATAGCCATGGCAATGAATAAATAATAAGCAACATCAATGAAAGGAAAGGGGATGAGGATAAGAATGACAACCAAATGAGCATGCCGCAAGAACAACACAGAAGGAAACCTCGAAGTCCAACCTCGGGGAACGCAGCGAGTCGACGGCGACAGCCAGAGTCTCGCTGGACACAAAGGCTGGATTATAGGGTTTCACTAAGGGTAATTACACCTAATGCACCATGTCACCTGGATGTTCTTCGGTGACCTAGGCGGTAAGAACACCCCTCCCACTCGCCCCCCCCCCCATCCACACACAATGTTAAACCCCCCTGGGGCCCTGGGGCCGGCACGCGTAAAGAGGTAGTAACGCCTTGGCTTACCCCCCCCCCTCCTCCCCTCTTCTTCTTCTCCCTGGTAGCCGCTAATGGCTTAAGAGCTTGAGGGCATTTAGCTCGTTTTTTCCTATTTCTATTTTTTCAGTCTATTAAGAAACGAGTTGAATTAATGTACACACACACACACACACATACATGTATACACACACACACACACACACATACATGTACACACACACACACACAAATATATATATATATATATATATATATATATATATATATATATATACATATATATATACATACATATGCATACATGTATATAAATGAATGTATATATTCATGTGTATACATCTGTATATATAGCGTATGCATCTTTTATTTTTTAAATTGATGCTCTAAATTCAGAAAATCTCCAAAGAAATAGCAGCAACGTAAATTGAAATCAATCTGAGCATCCAGAAGAAGTACTCTGGCAGACCACGGACACTCCTTGCAACGATCAGCCCATCTAAGTGCCCCTAAACAAGCGGTGAGGGCCGTTTCCAGCCACCCATAGCTATAATCGTCACCAGCGGGAGAATACAGTGAGCCGCTTATCATGGGACACTCCACCCCCTGCGCTGCTAATGTAAACACCTTCTCCCTGAGGCTCCAGCGGGTTCTTCTAATGCCCCATTCCTTCGCCGCCCCCCCCCCCCCACCCCCTGCCCATGCCCTGTCCCCTTCCTATCCTCAACCCATGCCCATACCCACCCCCACGCCCACTCTTCGCCTCGCAGTCACCAGGTACTCAGCAGGAGTCGTCTTCTTTGAGGGTGGCGAAGGTCCTCGAGACTCCTCAAACGCCACCCGCGCCTACACCTGTTATGTGTCTAGTCACTGAGTCCTATTAAGGTGTATTACCTACTGCCACTACACCCCATTAGGGTGTTGTCCCTGGGGCTCTGATGTCCCTAGCATAGTGGCTTACCCGCTGCCTAGGGTGCGGGAGAGTGACCCGGCTGCCGT
>BOPN01000594.1:427175-434675 GCA_017312705.2 Penaeus japonicus
TACCCTTTCCATCTATTTCATAAAGCGTTTAGATATGCTCATCCCATTATAACTTTACTATGGTGGAACACTTCTCCCACTTCATTGAAAGGCAGTCTGGGATCATGCCCATGGGGTTGCAGAAAACCTCTGTTATATCAAATAATTATTTATTCGACTTCTTACGCTCCCATGAATGCCACTTTCCATCAGGACGTTGGGGCTTTACCAATTACTTGCATATGGCAGGAATGCCGTTGAATATTTGCTTGGTGATAAAATTCAGGATATAACGACATCGTCAAGTTGGAGTCGGATATTTAGTAAAGGAGGAAAAGTTCAGGAAAGGAGGAAAAGTTGAGATAAAGAATTCAAAGACCAAATTGAAACCATTAAAAAAATTGAAGCTGAAGCAACGAAGAGAAAAGAAAGATACCAATAGTCAAACTAGACACCTCCATTCAGCCTCATTTCAGACCGAAAGGTTGTGAAAGTGTATGAATTCAATAAAGATGATTTCACAGATATAAAAATAGAATACCTGGTTCTGATCTTGCGTACTGTAGGTGCGGAGTCTCGGAAGATCAGGAGAGCAAGTAAATATCTATATCTATACATATAAATATCTATCTATCTATCTATCTCTCTCTCTATATATATATGTGTGTGTGTGTGTATATGCTTGGGTGAGTGAGTGTGTATGTATGTGTGTGTGTGTGTGTAGGCATATATATGCAAGATGCATAGCCTAACGCAATGGTTCCGTGCCAAAACTCCGTGTCGTGATGACCATTCCCACGTCAACATGAACATCGTCTGTCAAATGGAGACGTGTGCTGTCTGACAGCTCTCGGGTGAATTTTATATAGGGATTAGATCGATAATCTTCTGAATCAAAACTGAAGAAGTTGTCTTATTCGAGTTAATTAAGATCTGCTTGGCAGAGAAGCCGTCTTGGTTGCCCTGACTCTTAAAACTAAAAAATATAATAATAATAAAAAGAATAAACTGATGGTTTGATCTCGCTAGCATTACAGCATTCTGGGCTAGAGGGAGCTGGCTATGAGGATGTCAGGCCCTTTTAATCCACCTGATGACTACGGCTTCCCTTTACAATTTTGTTTATGATGCTTCCCGAAAGCATGGACAGGAAATGTGAACACGTATGTCTACAGACCTCCTGCTGCCTGAAGAGAGCTCCTGTCCTTACAGAGAAGGCAAGACTCCAGGCATAATGCTTCTCGCCACAATTAGGGCAATGCACCCTTAGTATGCGCTTTGAGAAACGCTTTAGTGCTGCACGACTTGCTACAGCCACCACACCCGGCACAGTCGCCTTCCAGTTTGCCGCCGGGGCTCAGGCTTCGCTTTCGGGAGGACAGCTCATGTTCCATCTACGGAGGCGTCAGCAGCACACAAGCAACTTTTTCATCATCACTCTCTAGTGCCCCCCCCCCCTCCCCCCCCTCAGGACACACTCCGTCTGGGAAAGAGTGAGATGAAACTCCTGCGCCACACCAAAAGTTTTTTTTTTTTTTTTTTTTTTTCGATAAGAGTAACGATACGAAATAGTCAATGGCCAGTTCTGAGACCGAACACAATTTCCTGTCCCTTCAAAGTGAATTCACTGCAAATCCCAACCTATTAGTCCCGATAATATAAAACCATCACTCTAAAATAAAGAAGATACCTCACAATTCCATAAAGCATATATCCATAATTTGGCTAAATCGATAGCCATTCAATTCCAGTAAGTAAAACAAAACATCGATCCACGTATATATATATATATATATATATATATATATATATATATATATATATATATATATATATATATATATATATATATATATATACAAAACGACAGAAAACACACACACACACATAAATAACCATACTCAAATATCACTTCTCTGAAAATCTAATGTACTTTCCCCCACTAATCCAAGTAAAAGACATGGCAACCAACTATTACTTCACCCTGTATGGCCGCTCGTAAAACCCGAGACACCATTCCGACGCCGCAAGATTTTACAGTGTCCCCCGAGTATGCCACATGTCGCATTCTATCAGCGTGTTCAAGTGGTTGTGATGAACTGTGAACAAAGTCAATCCTCCTGAAAAGGCGTAAAATCCCTGCTACTTCAGCCTTTAAATGCTTTGATCTGGAAGATTGCTCGGCAGGCAACTTTGTTTTTGTTTTTGGACCTCTTATGTTTTGATTTTAGGAGCAATGGTTTCATGGAAATATTTTGGAAATGTGATAGGGATAATAATAATGATAGCAGTTATAATTATATTAGTAGAAATGGTAATAAGAATGTTATAGTAATGATGATTAAATGGTAATGTTGATGATAATAATAATGATGGTAATCATTGTAATGATAATTATTATAATAATGATAACAATAATGATAATGATAATGATAATAATAATAATAATGATAATGATAATAATGATGATGATAATAATAATAATAATAACAATAACAATGATGCTATTAGTAATGATAACGGCAATAATAATAATGATATTATTTCCAATAATGATAATGATAATGATACAGTTGATAAAAATAACAATGATGATACCAACAATAATGAAGATAAGGCAATGGTAATGTTAATCATGTTAATGATGATAATGATACTGATACTGTTGGTGATACTCATAATGACACTGCTAATAAAAATGAAAATGATAACAGAAATAATAACATAAAGACAACAACAACAGTTATGCTAACACTGACAATGATGACGGTGATGTTAGTAATGATAATAGTAATAGCAATGATGATAATGATAATGATGATAATAAGGATGATATTGATAAGGATGCTAGTAATGATAATCATGATAATGATAACTACAATAATAATGATGATTATCATTATATTGGTAAAGTAATAACATTGACGACAATGATGGTGGTAATGACAATAACTATGATAACAATAATGATAATGATACTTCTGCTACAACTACTTTTTCTAATACTGCAACAACTGGATAAAGATTATTGAAATAGCAATGAGGATAATAATGACGATGATAATTATGATAACAACAACGTAATAATAATGATAACGATAACAATAAGGGTAATAAATATGATAATAATGTAAATGACGACAATAATAATGATTGAAATAATGTCGATTTGATGATTATAATGATGAAAACTATGTTTATGATGATAAAAATGATGATGATGACGGCGATGATGATGACGATGATGATGATGATGACGATAATGATGATGACGATGACGATGATGGCGATGATGATGATGGACATAACATAACAAAATATTAAGATGGTAATGAAGATGAAGATGAATATGACGATGATGGTGATGATAGTGATACTACTAGTATTGGCAAAAATGATGTTAGATCACCAACAGGCTGACAAATAGCATTTACAAACAACAACAATAATAATAATGTCTATCTGTATGCAGAATCATTATCCTAAATCATCCAAGAGAAGATCACGGCATTAAAAAAAGGGTTATCGAGTATCAAAAGTGGAAATTATCTTTAAAAAAAAGAAAAAAGGAGAAGAAGAAACTGATGATGGCGGTGGGTGCGAGGTCAGAAAATATGACATGTCTAATCAGGTCGAAGGTCGTTCTCAAGAATCACGACCAAGGTACCTGCCACGAGGGATTCCCGAAGGTCGTAGTAGGACTGCGCTAGGGACGAGTATATGTATATATATATGGTGTTGATGGTGTTTTTTTTTCACTGCTGTGGTGACTGATTGCGATGTTATCGGTTGGATACATGTATATGGGGTGGGGGTGGGGGGTTGAAGGGGTAATGATATAACAAAAGAGGAAATACAATAAGTATAGATCTTCATCGTGTACATATGTCTATATCTCGCGAGGGACAGATAGAAAAATAATGCCATAAGAAAGAATTCTGTAATATCAGAATGATATCAATAATCACCATCATAACAGCAGCAACGATGATAATGTAAGCAATAGTTTACCGATACTAGAAGCAGACAATATTATAGACAAATATACAAATTCACCCACATCCTTTCCCTTTCCCCTCCTACGTGGGCGTGCGTGTAGGCGTGAGGGCGGCCGCGCATCCGTCATCCGCCCGTCAGCGATCGCCCGAGACCCGCTGACTGATACCCATCATTGAGAGAGTTCACATCGCAGCCCACACACCTCGCTCGGGTTATCACGTCGCGCTCGAGTTCCTAGTCGCGTTGCGTCATCGAACTCACGTCACTGTTATCATTTATTTTTGATGCGAGGGGGACGTGAGTCTGCCATGCACTGAGGCTTCACAGTGCATGGCAAAGGTCGAATTGAGGCACCTCTGGTTCACGGAATTAGGAGAGGTTAGGATCATGTCTTGTGGAATGTTCTAGATGTTCTTCCTGAATTCGCATCTGGTTATGTTTGACTGTATTGAGAGACTATATAAAGAAGAGACGAAAGAACAACAAGTAGAAGAAGGAAAATACACAGTAAAAGAAGCGAATATAGGAAACTATTAATAGCAATGAAAAAAAAAAATCAACCGGGGATCAAAGAGGATTAGAAAGAAAAGGGAAAAAGAGAAGAACAGAAGTAGGGGATTAGTGATTCAGATTTAAAACTCAACGAAAATATAATACTCTGGGATGTGCTGTTGCCAAAGGCCGGATTTGGTCAGGGTTCAGCCAGGCATTAAAATGGGCTGACGAATGACGAAACAAATCGGGGAATACACACGGCTAATCCAAAGAAAAAAAACACAAAGGCTTGGAAGTTAGATAGTAAATCTGTAACGTATCCCGAACGTCAGCACACTTGAAATTCTTGGAATTTGATCAATCCGACTGACAACACTTGGGGAAAATCTCAAACATACCAAAGCCTTACTCTTTCTCTTTTGCCTTTCCTTCCTGGGCAAACTTCCTTTCGCCATCTCACCTTTTCCTCCTCGCCTGACTCCCGGTTACTCCATCACCCTCATTCCCTTCTCCTAACACGACGACCCGCGGAGGCCGCCGCTATCTCACAATCTCCACCAATCTAAGATGAGCCGGACTGAGGCTGCGATGAGCCGAGCGGGGATCACGGAACTCACGGGCTCGAGGGGGTCATCAGCTGGCTCGGATGACTCACGGAGGGGATGTCGGTGGGTGGGGTTGGGTCTGGATTGTGGTGTCTTTGAATAGGGTTGTGTCTGGATTGTGGTGTCTTTGAATAGGGTTGTGTCTGGATTGTGGTGTCTTTGAATAGGGTTGTGTCTGGATTGTGGTGTCTTTGAATAGGGTTGTGTCTGGATTGTGGTGTCTTTGAATAGGGTTGTGTCTGGATTGTGGTGTCTTTGAATAGGGTTGTGTCTGGATTTTGGTGTCTGGACCGGAGTGTCTGTAATGCTGTGTCTGGATGAGAAGGCTTGCAAAGGGGTTATTCGTTGTGTGGTTTCCATGTAGTAGAGGCTATCTGAAGAGGAATAAGTTTCTCTATGACGAGTCTTTCTAATATGTGTTATCTGGCGATGTATATCCATGTACAAACACAAGTGAGGCTGTGTGTCATGGAAGGTATTTCCTGATCTATGCAGTTGCTGTTTACTATTGCACAGAAAGGCGAATGGGAAGTCTGTTGCAAGGGCTAGTTACGGTGGGTAGCCTGATAGGATGACATGCACAGTTGTAATGCATGTTTTCCTTTCAAACTGAAATGGAACATTTTTCTTCAATGTTTTCTGAACTCACTAACCTCGGGCAGGGATTAGAGCTTGTCAGAGGGGAAGAATGCGCATGCACTCATTCGTGCTTTTATAGGGCTTAAACTTAAAGAGTTTCCACAAAGTAGTTTCTTCGGCTCGCTTGCTCGATGTTTGGCATGTTTTTCTTAGCTCTACTATCGAAATCATAAATCCAATGCTCTGTGAGAACAGAGAACTCACGTCTACGCACGAAAATGGTCAGTGATAAGTTATGCCCAAAAGAGGACACGCTTTTCTCTCTTCGAAAAGGAAACACAGCGATACATGTACTTTTTAAAAGTCTCTACAGATGTCCAACGCACCAACTCTCTCCCCTGTGTAACGAAACTCAAGAGAAAGTAGAACAGATCGGCTTCGTAATCTTAAAAAAAAGGCAAACATCCAGCATTGTTTGATCCGCAGACGATCCCGCTCAAGCCGTTCTCACTCCTTATACGTTGGTCAAAATTCCTGGTAAGAACACGTGCTTAACTAGCACGGGGTCGCCAGACACATGGCCCTTGTCACCGACAAATTCCGTACAATTCCGTGTGGCCATTATTTACTTGAATCTCTCTATCCGAAGAAAATTTAAACACTTATGTAGATATGTCCCTTGTACTGCAGAAAACTATCTACGTTTTCGTAGAATAAACTAAGATATCCCTATTAAACACATACGACTTGAAGAAAAGAAAAAAATGTTTATATATTCACATATTTCCCTGAACACAAACGTATTCAAAAGGGACACTAACACAAGATACGTTTCTTTTTAATACTCTATTAATTCCAAAATTAATTACATGTGATGCAAAACACAGTCTATTTATTTCAACGGGCGACACTTAAATGAGAGGATATTCCTTATTCGACCTTTGACCTTCACAGTTTGGGATTCATGTTTTAGACACAGAAGGAACTGGTTGAACATTCGTTGTTATATTCATCGTTCTTATTGCTGCCATTATCGCTATTATCATAATCATTGTTGGTACCATCATTATTATCATCATTGTTATTGTTATCATTATTATTATCTTTATTATTATCATTATGATAATAATGATAATAATAATAATAATAATGATAATAATAATAATGATAGTATAATAATAATAGTTATTATTATTATTACTATTATTATCATTGCTATCATTATTATCATTACTATTATCAATGTAACTATTGTCATCATTATTACTATTTCATTATCATTATCTTTGTTATTATCATTGTATTATTATTGTTATTATTATTATTATCATCATTATTATTATTATTATCATTATTATTATCATTATCATTATTATTATTATTATTATTATTATTATTATTATTATTATTATTATTATTATCATCATTATTATCATTATTATTATTATTATTATCATTATTATTATTATTATTATTATTATTATCATTACTATTATCATTATTATCTATATTATTATTATCATTATCATTATTATTTTCATTATCATTATTGCTATTGATATCATCATTACCTTTATCATTATTGATATAATAACCAATACGATCATTATCATTATTGCCATCATCATCATCATTAGAACCATCATTAGCATTATCATTACCGTTATTATTATGAATATAATTTTGAACGTAATCATTTTCGGTATTGTTATTATCATCATTATTTATATTATCATTATCATCATTCATTATAGTCATCATTATTTTCATTTTCATCTTTATTTATCATTATTTGGTCATTATTACTATCATTAACATTTCTAGTATTGCTATTATTCTTTTT
>BOPN01000595.1:0-7500 GCA_017312705.2 Penaeus japonicus
ATCCACTATTAATGTCTTTAGTAAGATCAGAGGGATAAGCACTTTCCTTCCCTTGTTGTTCATAGATATTGTAGGCAAGAACAAAGGTTCGCCGATAGATTCCTAAATCTCTCTCTATTTATACATACATATATATATATATATGTGTGTGTGTGTGTGTGTGTGTGTGTGTGTGTGCGTGTGTGTGTGTGTGCGTGTGTGTGTGTGTGTGTGTGTGTGTGTGTGTGTGTGTATGTGTGTGTGTGTGTGTTTGTGCATGTATCTACATATATGTATATATGTGTATATGTATATATATATATATATATATATATTCATTTATATATATATATGTATATATAAATATAAATATATATATATTAATTTATATATGTACACACACACACACATATATATACATATATATATATATCTATATATATATATATATATATATATATATGTATATATATATAATATATATATATATATATATATATATTTATATGTATATATATACATATATATGTATATATATGTGTATGTATATTCATTTATATTCATATTTATGTATATGTATATGTATATGTATATATATATATATATATATATATATATATATATATATATGTATATACATATAAATTCAAAACTGAACATATCTATAAATAGCACGTGGAACACAGACAAAAACACACAATCTAGAGTTTCGTGTTGAGGACTTCCCTAACTTTACAAACAACACCAAAAATGTTAATTTCTATGCTTAACCGAAAGAGAGCACCTTCACGGATAAAAAAAAAAGACAACGGCGTTCAGATTCATTAAGGAGGATTACTATTACGCAACTTGCAACTTACATTACGCCATTAGCCAAACCCTGTTTCCTGCACTCACATAGAAAAATCAGAGTGTGTTATCGTTTATAATGTATATATAGATGTGTGTATATTTGGATTGATAGAGAGAGGAAGCAGTGGGCAGTATAATAGGGAGAGAGAGAGAAAAAAGATAGATGATGAGAGTAAGAGACAGAGAGGATAAGAGAAAAGCGAGATAAAGAGAAAGAAGGAAGAGGAAGAAAATGAAGAGAGAGAGTGAGGTGAGAAAATGAGAGAGGGGAAAAAGTTAGAGTGAGAGGTAGA
This sequence comes from Penaeus japonicus, assembly GCA_017312705.2. Lineage (NCBI taxonomy): Eukaryota > Metazoa > Arthropoda > Malacostraca > Decapoda > Penaeidae > Penaeus > Penaeus japonicus. Next base: position 1,125 of record BOPN01000595.1, read on the forward strand.
TTATGAACGTGAGAGAGAGAGAGAGAGGATAAAGGTAAAGCGAGATGAAGAGAGAGGAAATGAAGATGAAAAGGGAGAGAGAGGAAAAAAGGAAGAGAGAGAAAAAGCAAATAAGAGAACCAAAGTGACAGTCGGCAGATATTTCTCTACTTCCCTAATATGTTCTGGCATGTTAATTTTTTTTTCGTCGCCATTACTGAAACAGTGACCGTACTGTTTACCAACTCTACCGCGAAAAAAATACTATGGCTCTGGTATGTGTGTTTTTCCTGACATTTTTTGTCAGGATTTCTTAAGAAATTTAGAGAAAACAATTCCCGTATATATATATATATATATATATATATATATATATATACATATATATATATATATATATATGTATTTATATATATATATATATATATATATATATATATATATATATATAGAGAGAGAGAGAGAGAGAGAGAGAGAGAGAGAGAGAGAGAGAGAGAGAGAACAATAACGACAAAAATAATCATGACAATGACAATACAAAATGTGATCACAAAAAAATAGTAGAAAGCAAACCTTTTTTCATGAGGATAATGTCTGAGTTCTGGTGCTTATCTTGAACAAAAAAAAATAATGGTGGATCACATTACCAAAAAAAGATGATAACAATAAAGAACAATAACAATCGAACAATAATACTTGCATGAAAAAGTAGTAACAGACTGGAATAATGATCCTGTAAAAGTATTTCAAACAAGAGCGCAATCACCTGACAGGGCTCAGTAATCCTACCAACATCACTATAGTGAATATCTCCTTTAATTTCATTCTCATTCTCATATCATTCACACTGGAATACCGTCAAAGTTTACTCAACGGATTCTTGCCCCATTGGTAGCCTGCCCAAACAGTGTCATCACAATTCGTCTGGTACTTATTTGCTTAGTTGAGCGAATAGTTAAAGAGCGTTATTTGCACTCTGAAATGAGTTCTAACAATGACGATAATGTAAATTTAGGGGCACAATCCTTAACGCGAACACTAATAAGCACTAAGATTTCCCACCTATGACCGATTGTTCTCAAGGAGGTGGTTAGAGAATAGATTCTGTCACTCGGCCATCACGCTGATCCTAAGAAAGGAACAGAGACATTTCATACAACGATTAAGGACCTGGGGCTTTCAGGTGTAGTGAGAAACAGAGCAGTGTCGTTGCAAATAATGGAGCTGAGGGTGTGTTGGGTACAATCTTGACCATTAGGAGTGCTTGCTACAGATCTCAGAGTTCTGGCAAAACTCTACAGAGGATACCAGCCAAAACTTGAACAAAATATCCGTGGATAATAGATATTACACATGACAAATACAAATGTCCCCCAAACTACCTTAGCACATCATCGAGCACTTCTTGCAAGGTACATCACCATACGATCTTCAGTTGCAAATATCAGCAGTTCCTGCGGCTGGTTCACTTGGATCTGTTACCCTTACATCCAACAGCTAAGATCCGCGCCAGGATAGCCCTCAAGTCCTTCAGAGGCCAACTTCCCTAGACTCACCCTCAGGTGCATGCTGTTGGCAACACTTTTTGGTATTGCCTATCTGTTCCCATACCTGTTTGGCAAGCTGCATCCAAAGAGCTTGCTACTGCTGCAGAAGAGGTAAGGGCATCTCTTACATGACGAGCCAACATGGAGGACACCCCAATAGGCACCAAAAAGTGCTGCATAGAGGACATTGATCACCATTTCTCCACACCTTTCTCAGAATGTGCGTCTCCACGAATCTCTAGAAGGAACAAGGATTCCTGGGCTTGGGTCTGTCTCTACTTGCCATTCTATGGTCTGTATTCATAATGTTAAAGACATCACTAACCTCAATAAATTCAAAACAAAATTAAAAGAACATTTTCTAAATTGTCAGTTGTGACATCGTATCAAACGGATGTACTGTATACTAATTATTTTTGCAAATTATATATGTATTAAGAATAAACATTATAATTTATGGAATAAAGTTTTGAATATTATTATCTCGTCTTTGTTCGTCTAATGCCAACCTAAAAACTTCGGGTGGTTAGATGTACATACCGAAATCCCATATCTTCCATAGCTGTATGACTGGCTGGCCACAATCAAACAATGTAGAGGCTGCATGGGACCATCATAGTGACAATGGCCATACTCGCCCCAATAACTGTATTGTGCATCCGATGAGTTCCTCATTTGGGTTGAAGCTGTGGGATGCTGGTGTTTTTTTCGATTTACATAAATACCAGGCATGTGAGAGTGGAAATAAGTATCCTGCAAACTGGTGCTGCCTGGAAGGGGTTTTCATTATAGAACTCGAGGGCAGGAGTGACATTCTCGGTTACATAGTAGTTGCGGGCCACTGGAACGCCAAGGCCATAGGTGAGCCAATGAAACGGAGACGGCATATGAGTGGTAGAGTGGTCTGCATTCCCATGGTTGTCGATGGCTGATCTCTGTCACCGATGGGGGATGGGGGTGGGGGGCAATCTATTACCATTCATACGATGTGAAGGATGAATAAAGCTCTGGTCGACCCTCCTGTTGTGGACGATGAAGCCGCTGGAACACCTGAGTGACCTGCTGGTGGGGCAAAAGTGCAGGCTTCTCAGAGCGCTTGCTCATGACTGTAAGAACAGGACACTTTCTAACTTGTTGTGTTGCTTGAGCACTCTCTGTTGCAGTGACATTGATGATCACACTTGAAAGCTGTAACAGGATCTGCGTCTGCTGCATCAAGTGTTTTGCTGGGAGCTTGTTTGACCCTGTCTAAAACACTGTTGGTACCAAAGTAATGTAGGGCACCTACTGAAAGCGAGGTTTGGTGGAAAGTCTAATTTAAACAGCTTTGGTGACAGGTAGCAAGACGTCCATTGCTCAGAGTGTATTCATATTAAAGATAATGATAGTGATGTTTATTAAGTTGCCAAGAGAGCAAAAGGGGTCAGAGAGAGACCACTTCCGGCAGTGCAAGATCTGCTATAACCATAGGATAAGAAGAGGATCTAGACTATGTGCTCAGAGTGTGAAGTATCTCTTTGTCAGTTTCACAGTTTTGAGAACTACCAAATTCTGAAGCAACGCCAGTCTGGATCATATTCCTCCGTTGACCATATTGTAGATAAAACATAAAAAACAGCCTATTTCCCCCTCCCCCCCAAAAAAAAAACTTCGTATATAGAAAGTATAATCTACATAATGCGGTAATAAGGAGACTCTACAATAATCTCTACAACAAGCGTGTCCCCTCCTTAACAAAGCCTAATATGGTAAAACAATAAAATCTCGGGTTACGCAAAAGGGTCGCCAGAATTCCAAAGAAAAAGTATATAATGCTAAAGAAGAGCGCAAGTCTGAGTTTGTAAACAATATCCGATAATAATGATGATAATGATAATAATAATGATGATACCAATACAATTACTAATAGTAATAATTATAACCATAATGATAACAATGATGACAATAATGGTGATGATAATGATAATGATATGCCAGTAATGAGGAGGAAGAAGTTATGATGATGATAATAATAGAAACGATGATACTAATAATGATTATAGTAATAATAATAATGATAATAAAAGCATCATAATAATGATAATGATAAAAACAACAATAATAATGATGAAGTTGATAATGACAATAATGATTATAACAGTAATAATGATATCTATAGTAACAACAATGATAATAATAAAAATATAAATTATAATGATAATGAAAGTAATGATAATAGTGAGTATTAATGATAAGCATAATGAAAGTAGTGATGATGATAATAATGATGATAATAAAAGTAATGATGATGATAATGATGCTAATAAAAGTAAAATTGATAATGATAATGATGATAATAACTATGGTAATAATAATGATAGCGCTAATAATGATAGTAATAACAAGAATGGTAATAATAATAATGATAAAATTATTATGATAATGATAATGATAATAATACCACTAACGATAATAATAATGATCATAATAATTGTAACAATGATATTTTAATCTAATTATAGCAATTATAAATAACCATAAAAAAATAATAACAAGAACAACAATTGTAGTAAAAAATAATCATGATAATAATTATGAAATTGATAATTGTAAAACAGCGACTGATATCCTATACGTGATATACATTAATTAACAGCATGAATGAATAATAAGAACAGTAACAATGATACTTTTGTTATCAACGGTAAGATAAGAAAACTACCACACGTATCATCATAATCAGCATTGCTGGTGGCGTTGTTTCAGTATTAGCAGTATTACTACTGTCATCATTATAGCTAAGCATTGTTAAGAGTGTATGGAGTGAATATCATTTTCATTCATTGCAATCATAATCTTCGTAATGACGGGTTTCATTGATTTAACCATCATCATAATGATAACATCTACTGACTTGATTATCACAGTGCCATTAATATAATCATATTAACAGCATGTTAGTTGGCTGATTGGCATGTCGATATGACTTACTAATAGAAATCATAATAACAGTGACGATAATTATGATGAAAACAAGGAAAAGGACTGTAATACTACTAACATTCCACGCAGATAAAGCAAACACAGAAAAATTACATAACGCTATTTATTGATTACTGTTTTTTACTGACCAACCTCGAACATAACAATTTAGAGATTTATATGTATTTCAAATATTACACAAATATTTTCCACAGATTTGACGAATGTGTGTGGATGTGACGCACACTTCATGTAGAGACAATATAGCACTGTTTGGAAATAACGCATCCTTTATATCAAAGACAATATTGCTCATTATATCCCGCGGTACCTTGCTCGTAGTGAAGTATACAGCAATGCAAATAATATTTTTTCGTGTCACCAGTTTTCCCTCTTCTTTTTGTCTTTCTCTGAACATGGAACTCTGCATAGATAATATCAGACAATAGTTATTTTGGGGATTTTAGATTGGAATTTACACTGGCGTCTTTAGATACGAATTTAGTGAGTCGCTTCCATTCATACGTTCGCGCTGTAGTACGCTTCAGGCCACCACAGTAACATTCGCGGATCCCGTCCCCTCCCTCTAGCCATTCTTGAAAAAAAAGTATGAAATTTGTGAAAATATATTATAAAAAGTTTATTTTCCGCACTGTAATGCATATTAGTTTATTTATAATTAATATAAGATAATAAAAGATTGAAAATCACATCTCACTGATTATATTAGCTAACTTCGAACGCGCGCATGGAGTCGGTTTCGGAAAAAGTGGGAGAATATCACAAAAATAAATCATATTAAAAAGACTACTTTCATAAAATAGCACAATGATCATGAAATAAAATAAAATGATGAGAAGAGATTTGAAATAACAGACCACAGGATATATTATCCATGCTCGAACGCGCGGCAGGAGTCAGTCTCGAAAATGGCCGACGCTCGATAGCGGGCAGGGCGGACTCGCAGCGGATTTTTGTGATTACTGAATGATATTACTTCTACCGAGTGCATAATGTGGTGCAAAGAGCTCTTGAATGGTGGCTGTGTGAGGTGGATCCGTCCTCTGAAAGCTTAGGGATCGAATATGAGGGTGAAAATAGCTCAGAGGTTATAGCATGATCGTGGGAGAGTCGATGGTGAGTCGATTAACGAAAGGCTTTTTTCGGGAGAGTTAAAAATTACGATTCGACACCCTCATTTAGCCATCCAACATGTGGAATATGATGTGTGACGTGATGCCCACCATCGCTGAGGACAGCATCTCTCAGCGGGGCTCCCAATTCAGCGGGGACGACGCCAACTTCGAGCAGCTTATGGTGTCGATGCTGGACGAACGAGACAAGCTGCTCGACACCATCAGGGAGACGCAGGAGAGACTCAGCGAGATCGAGACGAAGTACCAGGAGCTCGAGAAGGAGAGGGACAGTCTGCAGAGACAGCTCGACGCCAATCTCCCGCAGGTAAGGGCGGAACAAGACTGAGTCGGAATGAAAGGAGCAGAGGCACTGCTAGCGAGGGATCTGGATAGCGGGAAAGGTCGAATAATAACGGGGAAAGAAGGAGTGAAGGAAAGGAAACGAGAAGAAAGAAGCGGGAGGGGGAGAGAAGTCGAGGTCGAGGTCGACGTGTGAGCCATTTTCTCTGATGCCAAGGTTAAGGGTGCGGATCCTTAAGAGAGGGAACACTGCCTCTCCTATTCTCCTCCAGATTCCTTCGTTCCCCCCCTTTTTATCGGTATTCTTTTTATTTTCCTTTCATCCCCTTGTCATATCATTTGTCATCAAATACTCGTTTTATCGATGACTATTCGAGCCGCTCCCTTTGAGAGAAATGAGAGAGAGAGAGAGAGAGAGAGAGAGAGAGAGAGAGAGAGAGAGAGAGAGAGAGA
>BOPN01000595.1:20000-37500 GCA_017312705.2 Penaeus japonicus
AAGAAAGATAAAGAAAGAGGGCGAGAGAGAGCGCGAACCAGGGAACCGGAGTGAAGGAATTCTCCGAGGCCCTCAGGAGGAGGAGCCGCTACTCTCGCGTGTTGGCGGATAGAATCTGCCACGCGGGGAATCCGACCAATCCGCGGCTGATCTGACCCGGGATAGGGACCGCGGCGGGGACCGCCCCCCCTCGATCCTCTCTCTTTCTCTCTTTCTCTTTTTTCTCTCCCTCTTTCTCCTTTTTTTCTCTCTCTCTCATTCTCTCTCTCTCTCATTCTCTCTCTCTCTCTCTCTCTCATTCTCTCTCTCTCTCTCTCATTCTCTCTCTCTCTCTCTCTCTCTCTCTCTCTCTCTCTCTCTCTCTCTCTCTCTCTCTCTCTCTCTCCTCTCTCTCTCTCTCTCTCTCTCTCTCATTCTCTCTCTCTCTCTCTCTCTCTCTCTCTCTCTCTCTCTCTCTCTCTCTCTCTCTCTCTCTCTCTCTCTCTCTCTCTCTCTCTCTCTCTCTCTCTCCCTCTCCCTCCCTCTCCCTCTCCCTCTCCCCCTCCCTCTCCCTCTCCCTCTCTCTCTCTCTCTCTCTCTCTCTCTCTCTCTCTCTCTCTCTCTCTCTCTCTCTCTCTCTCTCTCTCTCTCTCCTCTCTCTCTCTCCCTCTCTCTCTCTCTCTCTCTCTCTCTCTCTCTCTCTCTCTCTCTCTCTCTCTCTCTCTCTCTCTCTCTCTCTTCTGGAGCACCATCTGTCTATACTTCCCGGTTGGGAAGGGGAGAAGGACGAGGGGGTTAGCTGTTAGACCTGTTAGTACCTTTTCACTTTTTATAGACTCGTCTTTTTTTTCGAAATACGCAGATGGCTTCGAAGTGCCATCCCTCTCCGCACACATGTCTGCCTTATGCCGAGTGTGCGCGAAGCCCTAAGCGTTTGGCGAAGGGCGCGGTTTTTTTTTTTTATATAACTCACCTTTGCTGTTGTTATGTGGAATGTTTCCTCTGGGTCGAAGGCAATATACAATGCTGTATATTTATGAGGTGAATGAATTGAGTTACAGGTATGTGGTACGTATTAAAGAGTATTTCGCATGTACGGCTAAAGTAAGGCAACGTAAATAAAGCACAGGAGTCCAGGTATCCTATTATCTTCTGCTTCCTCATTCATCAAGTCGAAAGATCTTCCATATTGAAAGACTTTGTAGGATTATCATACGAAATTTGATGAATATGATTTTACCATATGGATATTTCATATGAAAAAGAGAGATAGCAATCAATAATTTCTTCTTTCTATCAGATTTTGATACCCTAAGGCTATTAAACAAAGATCTGCCCAAGAAATTAAAGAAGACACGAGTGGTGTTCGTGGCCCACCCTTTCAATGTTCAAGGTGTAGCGTTGTTAGCCAATCAAGAAACGTTATTAAGTTTTTGTCTACTCTGGGCTACCGGTTTACTCCCTCCCTACAAAGCCAGTGATCAATAACTATGTAAAACACCTTTCCCGTACACGATAGATGTTAGGTGTGTGTGTGTGTGTGTTTGCTTGCGTGTGTGTGTGTGTGTGTGTGTGTTTGCTTGTGTGTGTTTGTGTGTGTGTGTGTGTGTGTGTGTGTGTGTGTGTGTGTGTGTGTTTGTTTGTGTGTGTAATGTAATGAACCGACTTCCTTAGCCTCAGAACGCACTTGTGGAAGGAAGTTCTGCTTCGTCCTGCATCGTGCAGTAATTGCAAGATGTGCTCTCATTGGAAATGGCTGCGCGATGTGTAGAGGGACGCTCTAATAAATGTGTTGATGTGGGTGCGGGTGCAGGTGTGTGAACGTCTGAGAGGAGAGTTAGATGGGTTCGGGACTTGAGATTATTGATGTTGTTATTAATACCGTCATCGTCGTCATCGTCGTCATCATCATCATCATCATCATCATTATACATACATACAATATTAGTCCATATTATTTGTTCTTATTGTATGATTTATTGATATTGTTTTATTCAGTTACTGGACCCCTCCCCCCCTTATATCATATATGACCATAAAGAAAATATAGATAATGAAAGGATAATGCTAACGAGTGTAGTAAAGTAACTCCGGTTTACATCGCCCACAACATGTTGCATTGCCCGTTAAATTGCTCCCCTACATTCCAAATTGCACGGAGGTTGCATATGTTAAGGTGGCTTGATTCCGGTCGTTGCTACACTTGGGCAGCAATGCCGATTGCAGGGAAGTATGGAGAAAGCAATAGATTAGAGGGTGGGAAGAAAAGGAGAGAGGGCGAGAGAGAGATAGAAGAAGAGGGAGAAAGGGAATTAGGAAAGGAAGAAAAAGAGAGATGGAAGGATAGGGAGAAAGAAAAGGAGAGGAAGAAAGACATGGAAGGAGAAGGAAAGAGAAGAAAGAGAGAAAGAGGGAGGGTAATCACAGGGTATTGATATCTTCATTTTTATTATCACTTTAATTAATGTTGCTATTATATTCATCATACCAAAGATAGATATCAATAATGTTAGGCCTAATTCAGAAAAAAATATGAAAACGATAACCGAAGGTCGGAGGACCAGCCCCCCCCTCCCCCAACACCTCCAATACCTCCTCCTCCCTCTCTTCTTCCCTCCGATCGCCGTAAGGCTCGCCGCCTAAGCGCTACGGCACACACACGTCTTGGGTCTTAAGCGGGGTCAGATACAAACATCCGCAGGGGGGAGGAGAGGAGGTGAGGGAGGGAGAAAGAAGAAGGGGAGACAGAGGGAGAGATATGGGAGGAAGAGGGGGTTGGGGAGGGAAGTACAAGGGGAGATGGCAGGGAGAAGGGGTGAAAGTGGGAAAAGAGAGGGAGAAGGGGGAGAGATGGAAGGACGAGGGGAGAGAAGGACAAGGGGATGGAGGAGGAAGGGTAAGAAGAAATTGTAGAGGGGGGGAGGACAGGGAGATGGAGAAGAAGAGGGAGAAGGAGAAGGAATGAAAGAGGGAAACTGAAGGAGGAAGGAGAGAGAGAGAGAGAGAGAGAGAGAGAGAGAGAGAGAGAGAGAGAGAGAGAGAGAGAGAGAGAGAGAGAGAGAGAGAGAGAGAGAGAGAGAGACAAGGGACCAAAAGAGAAAGGAGGAAAAGAGAGCGAGAACGAGAATAAATCGGCCTTATGATGATTTGGAAAATCTCATTTGAATATTTGCATAGCCTCCTTCAGGGGGAAATAGTTGATAACCCAAATAAGAATTCGAAAATGCGCTTTTCCAAAGAATATATATCTGCATATTTCCAACAACGTAGGATCCAAGGGAAGAAAACCGTTCTGTTCATGTTGTCGTAGTTGCATATTTATTGCCTGTAGCATATTGGTGTGAGAGGAAGAGTGGGAGTGGAAGAAGGAGGAGGAGGAGAGGAGGAGAAGACGAAGTTGGAGTAGAGGTAGAAGTAGAAGACGACAAAATCGGTATAGAAATAGTAGAAGGCAACGTGGAATGATACGGCATAACGTGTTGGGCTTGAACGCATATGCAGTCACCCAAGTAAGTTTATGGCAAGATTTTTTTTTTCATCCACTTGTTTATTTGTTTTTGCTTCCGTGTGTGTTTATTTATCATTCGATTTGTTAAATTCGCTGTCGGTTCATATATGTAATCCCTCTTTTTATCATTTTGATTACATTTTGCATGACTTGAAATGATCATTTATTTATTTTTGTTCTTCAATCTTGATTTCCGGCGGTAGGAGACTCGCCTCTCCTCTGCCGGGCAGTATAGGAAAGCCCATTCCCTCAAAAGAAAAGAACTGCCGGCATTGCTCGATAAACAGAACGGAGGGTTTTTGAACGAGATCGCGGCTAGCTAAGCGGGCTATTAGTCGCGGTGACGAAACGTTTGTGTGACGATAGCTTATCAGAGGAAAGTCATTACTCTTATTATCATTGATTATTATTTCCATCGTCAGAATGATTTTCTTTAGTGGAAACAGGGTTCGAGGGGAGGTAGCGGGATGTGTCGCGCGGCTCTATACTTTTTTTTCTTTTTTATAATAACTTTCCTATCCTTTGTACCTCCATTTAAATAGTCGAACTTAATATCATCATGTATCCTACCTTCAAATACACTGTGGTAGTCTTTGATATTGATTTATTTAATTTATTAATTTATTTATTTTTATGTTACTTATTCATTCGAATCTACTGTGTGCGATGAAGCCAGGGTGGCGCGTAAGATGCGTAGTACATTCTTCTCCGGGGGGAGAGAGGTGTTACAAGAAGTAGCACCTGTCTAATCTTATCGGCCGTTGAGATGGGTGCGGGGAGGGGGGTGTCGAGGCAGTTCCCTCCCTCTGTTACCCTCACTCCCTCCTACTACTACTCTCCCCTCCACTTCATACTATCCTACAACCCCATCCTAATTGCTACTACCCCCACCACTCCCTACTACCCCCTCCTTTCTTATTATCCCAACTACCCATACCAACTCCGACTACCCTTACAACCCCCCATCCCCTCCCTACTAGCCCCCATGGCACCTGGATTAAGGTTTCGATGGGGGAGGGGGAGGGGGGAGGGGACGGTGACGAAGGTGTATGGAAGATAGAGTATATGGAAGGTTTTCCCCGAAGTGCGCCGTAAAATCCGGGTGGAAGGGGCGGTGAGGTTGGCACTACTGGCCTAGGCCTATAAACCCCACATGTGTGTTAGGTTGGTGGTCTTCTTGGTGAGGGAATTCGGGGGAGGGGGGGGGGAGAAGCAATGTTGCAGAGTCAGGTTTATTCTCTCTCTCTCTCTCTCTCTCTCTCTCCCTCTCCCTCCCTCTCTCTCTCTCTCTCATTTTATGTCTCCATACCTTCATAGATTTATACGCATACGACAGATTGAGAGAGGGATAGCGATGAATCGATAGATAGACCTCTCAGTAGCATTATGTCTCTCTCTCTCACTGACCTCCAAATTGATTTATTGAACCAACCAAATGGCCTGCCTGCTGCCCCTCTTTCACCTTTCAAAGTAGGCCTAGTTCCCGGGATGCCTTTTGACTCCGTCTCTGACTGGAATCTCGTGTTGTTCTGGACTGCGAGTTCGAATGCAATTCCGGATTCGGATTTTTGAATGAGACGGCTTTCGAACCTCGAACGCAGATCTGGTTTCGAACTTTCGCCTTCTGGCTCCGGCTTTGGTATCGATTTCTGTCTTCTAGTGCGATGCGAACGAATGACGGTAAGTAGGGCACGCTGAATGGGGAGAGAGAGAGAGGGGGGGGGAGAGAGAAAGAGAGATAGACCGTGATAAGATAGCGATAAGAATAATAGAATGTGTTTTTTTCACGGTTTTCAATTGTTAGGACATGTGTTTCAATATGAGTGTTTTTCGTTATCCTTTGTTTATCCCTGTTGTCATTCATTCTCTTGATTTATTTTTTCCTAGGATGGATAATGGACCAAGAGAGATAAGGCGGTCCCAGGCTCGATTACCCTATGGTATCTATTACTTTTTTGTGAAGAGTTGAGAGACTGTTGCATATTCAGTTGCATATGCATATTGTCACTCTTGAGACCTTTACAATCTCACGGTGAACACAGAAGTGAAAAGAACCAAATTTAGTAGGAGGGATAATAAACGGCTTGATCGCTCCTTCTTCCCTTCCATCCCTTCACCCCCTCATCCCCCATGCCTTCTCCCTTTCTCCCCATCCCCACTCCTCCCCCCCTCCCCACCAGCACAGTCCGTGGCACCGAATATAGGCCTAAGGTGAGGGTGATAAAGAGGGCCTTCAATTGCGCTCTTCGCTGGCGTAGCGATCTTGCTAGGGTTGTCGGCTCTGTTTGCTCGTGATTAATGCTGTGATATTTGTTTGTGGTGTTCAGTAGGCCGGAATCTCTCTCTCTCTCTCTCTCTCTCTCTCTCTCTCTCTCTCTCTCTCTCTCTCTCTCTCTCTCTGTATAATTACTGTAAATGTATACGTATATATATATATATATATATATATATATATATATATATATATAGAGATATATATATTTATGTGTGTGTGTGTATGTATTCATATATATATATATATATATATATATATATATATATATATATATATATATATATATATATATATATATATATATATATATATATATATATATATATATATATATGTGTGTGTGTGTTTGTGTGTCTGTATGTATGTATGTATGTATGTATGTATGTATGTATGTATGTATGTATGTATGTATAGATAGATATATATATATATATATATATAGATAGATCATAATAGATATAGTTTTTTTCCGTCTTATATATTGAAGGTGTTTATTTGTAATGATATTTCAATCAAAGTGCATTGCGGTTATCACCGTCTATTGCAATTATGATCTGACAATAGATGCATTGTTAACTGAACTTTATTGTATTTGAAATTAACGAATAAATGAATAAAAGGGTTGACGAATGGAAGAGAGAGAGAGAGAGAGAGAGAGAGAGAGAGAGAGAGAGAGAGAGAGAGAGAGAGAGAGAGAGAGAGAGAGAGAGAGAGAGGGGGGGGGGAGACAGAAGTGAGAAGGAAAGAGAAAAAGGGATAATTAAAAAACAACAACATCCTAATACCATGATCCGCAGTAAAATTCCTCGACCTGTATGGGACCCGTCTGTTTGGGTGAGGAAGGAGAGAGGGGAACGGTGTAATAAGTTTAGGATAGAAGAGAGACACGGATAACGGGATGGAGAGAGAGAGAGGGGGGATGGATGGAGGGAGGGAGGGAGGGAAGGAGGGGATGGGGGTTGCTCTACAGCTGTTGCGAGGGTTCAGGGAAAGAAGGGACGGAAAATGCTGGCAAGGGTGAAGTAGGAGGGAGGTGGATTTGCAAGGGGTGGGGGGAGGTGGGTTAGAGAGAGAGATAGGGGGTGGGAGAAGAAAGAAGAGCTGGAGGGTGAAGATAGAGAGGGAGAGAAATGAGAGGGGAGAGGAAATGAGGGGAGGGGAGTGGGGCGGAGAAAGAAAGGAAGGTGAGGGGAAGAAGAGAGAAGAGGGAAGGTAAGAGGGAGGAGGAAGAGGAGGGAGAAGGAGAGAGGAAGGAAGGAAGGCGCTAGGGTTGGTAGGAGAAGAAAGGGGAGGAGATCACCGGTAGAGGTAAGAAAGGAGGGGGTGTATAAGAGGAAAGGGAGAGACGGAAAGAGGGGAAGTGATGGCTGGGGATGAGAAGGAGAGGCGAGCCGGAGGGACGTGGAGAGAGGAGGGGGGACTAAGGGGGAAGGGAGGAGCGGAAAAGAGGGGAGAGACGAGACGAGGGGAGACGAAGGGAAGGGGGATTTATCAAGGATTTAGGTACGTCTCGGTCTTCCGGAATGCGAAGAGGGAGAGGAGAGGCAGGATAAGGACGAGAGAAAAAAGGGGGAAAGAAAAGGAGGAAGTGGGAGAGAGAGAGAGAGAGAGAGAGAGAGAGAGAGAGAGAGAGAGAGAGAGAGAGAGAGAGAGAGAGAGAGAGAGAGAGAGAGAATGCGTTATCGAAAGAAGATAGAGACGAAAAGACAGATAGTTCATTGTGTGTGATTTACAGAGCCATGTATTCAACCTTTAATTCACGCTCATCATTGCCCGAGAATAAGGTCTACGTTGGGATTCTTTTGGAGGTTAGAGTCCTGGTTCTTCTCTCTCTTATTATTATTTTTTTTTACCTTTCCTTCTCATCTCATCTGTCTCTCTTCCTCTTCCTCCCACTTCCATTCCCATTCCCATTCTCTTCTCCCTCCCTGTTTCCCTTCCTCCCTCTCCCCTGCTTCCACCCTTCCCTCCCACCCTCCCACTCCTGAAGAGCCAGGAGTTTCCGAGGCATTATTTACATGACAGGATGTCTCACACAAGAGATCAGTAAAAGGTGATGCCGCATGGGTCAGTACCCGCGCTATGCACCGTAGGAAAGAGATCATCGGGCATCGCGTTCGCATTTTCACAGGTGGTATGGAGGAGGTGGGAGTGGAGTAAGGGGAGGGGGAGATAGAGAGGGAGGGGGCGGAGTTGAGGAGGACGCGGCCAAGAAGGTGGGGGTGCGGTAGACGGGATGGTGGGTCATTCATTGCAGGCAGGGATTTTGCGAGTTGCATGTACGAGGGGACGTGATGAGGAATGTGGCGAGAGTATGAATGGCGCTGCAATAACTTAAGATAACGCGAGATAACGGTGGGAGTAGGAGAGAGAAAAAGTGGGGTTTTAAGGGAGGGGAGAGGGAGAGGTAACGAGTGGAAGGGAGTAGAAACTTGAAGAAAGGGGAAGGGAAGGGAGAAGAGAAAGAGAAAGAGAGGAGAGAAAAAAAACAGGCCATAGAAGAGCGGACAGAAGAATAGGTAAGATAAAAGCAGGAAAGGAAGGGAAAGGTGAGGAGAGTAATAGAAAAGTGAGGAAAAGAGAGTAGAGTTGGGCAAATAAAGAGAGAAAAAAAGAGAGGAGAGAAAGGAGGAGAGGAGAGGGTGGAGTTGCTGGAAGGAGAAAGCTGGGCATCTTAAAGTTGGCAGCTGGTTGCCGTCAGCGTTGCCAATCAATATGGCGGGGGGAACCGTGGCCTGTGTGTTCCTTGCCATTTTCTTGTTGCTGGACACTCCACGACACTGCTGTTGCTGCTGCTGCGAACGAAGGAGCGAGCGAGTGACGACCGCCGGACGGGCAGGGGGGGGGGTCGTTCCAGCGCTCTTAGATGGGGTAGGGGAGAGGTGGTATAGCCGAGGGGGGGGGGGTGCCGCCGGTCGTACTTACGCGGTCAAACGAATCCCGGGTGTCAACTCTGGTCGCTGTCGGCGGTGTTGGCGCGTAGCGGTGTCGTGTCGTGGAGGTATGTATGGAGTCGTGCCTGGCGTCGCCACAGACAGCCTGGGGTCTTTCTCTTTCCCTTCCTTTTTCTCTCTCTTTCTCTTCCTCTTTCCATTTTCCGCCCATCCTTCGCCGCGTGGATGCATATCGCGGTCACCTGTGCGGTGCAGGGAACAGCAGAGAGAGAGAGAGAGAGAGAGAGAGAGAGAGAGAGAGAGAGAGAGAGAGAGAGAGAGAGAGAGAGAGAGAGAGAGATAAAGCTGAATATAATGGGGGGAGGGGCAAGCGGATGAGAATGAGAGTGAGAGAGAAAAGGGGGAGGGTTGGTCGGGGATAGGGGGGTGGGGGAGAAGGGGACCTCGACCACTCGGCGGCGCTCCGACCTTCGAAGGCCGCTGTTGCCGCCTTCTGATTGCACGCAGGCAATGAACCGGTGACCCTCCAACCACCCCCACCCTACTCTCCCCTTCCCCCCTCCCCTTCACTTCTCCATCCCTCCCCCTCCCTCCACTTCTCCATCCCTCCCCCTCCCCCTCCCGCTCTCGCGTCACGTGACTAGCCGTCAACCCCCTCCGCCTCCCTCCACACTCCCCCGCTATTCCTCCCGTCCCCACCCCACCCCACACTCCCGCCTTGCCTCTGAGGAGTGCGAGTGTACTCCGGATGTACTGTGCTTGGAGTGCCTTCCTTCACACAGGCTTTCTCTTTGCTTGTGTCTTCTTGTTTTCTTTCTTTTGTCTTTTTATTCGCTCTCTTTATCCCTTTGAGTTTCTTTTTTTCCTTCAGTTTTTCTCTTTTCTATTTTCTTTTTTTTTTTTGTCTTGATTCTCATTTGATTATTTTTCTCTTGTTTCTTTAGAGAGAGAGAGAGAAGAGAGAGAGAGAGAGAACGATGGAAAGAGCAATAACTAGAGGAAATGAAATAACAGCATATGCGAAGCATATCGGATGATCGTTATCGGTAATATGCAGTTGCAAAACCAAGAAGAAGAAGAAGAAGAAAAAGAAATAGAAATGATAAAAAGAAAATGAAAGAGAAAAAGAAATAAAAAGTAGGAGGAAGAAAATAAGAATGATACTAATGATAAAGATCTATATGGAGGGAAGTCTTTAAGATTTATTTATAGCGCCGTTGCACCTCGCAGTGATAGGTGCTTTGAGCCTTAGGTGGCGTGAGACGAGCGTCTGTTGGGTTGGCGAGCCACTCGTGTATCCGGAAGCATATGTTTGGGGGATGGTTATGGGTTTTGAGGGATGATGTAGGGGTAGGCTGGGTGTTAGGGGGTTTGTATGGGTGTTGGAGATATAGGGTTTATGGGGATGCTGTAGAGTAGAATATAGGATGCTGTCTCCTTTTCTTGGTGAAGTTGCGCCTCCAGAATATTTGTTGCAGATTATTGATATTTTTTTCCTTGTCGTTAAGTGTGATTAACATTTGAGGGCTGTCGTTGACTTAAACGATTCAATTGCATTTGCACGATTCGAACTGCTGTATTATCATCATTATAGTTCCTATTGCTATTATTTGTATTTTTTCGTTATTATCACCGTTATTCCTAGTTTTGTTATTAATATTATTGTTGTTATTAATATTATTATGATAATGGTTATGGTTATTATTATGATGATGAAGAAGAATGCTATTATGATCATTATTTTATTTCCCTAATTTCTATCTACATGTTGAGATAGATAGTTTCCATTTCTCTCGCGGCTCCTCGCCTGCCTCTCCGTGAAGCACGAAAGGCTTGCGCATTCGTAGCTGCACAACCAGTACATTGTTGCCTCGTGTCTAGTCCAGTGAGGCCCCGCTCTTCCCCCGAGCCTTTCCCTCCCCTGGGTTTGTAGGCCGTGAGCTGAATGGGTTCTTCCCGATTAATGGGTTGACCTTCTATCAGATTCTAGGCTGACAGGTTCCTTTCCCTCCTCCTCTCCCTACCTCCCCTCCCCTCCTCCTCCTTTCCTCCTCCTTGTCTCTCTACCTACTCTTCCCTTCCCTCCTCCCCCTCCTCCCCCTTCTACTCCGCCTACCCTTCCTCCCCCTTCTCCTCCGCATACCCTCATTCTCTCTCTCTTGATGTGTGTCTCGGTGCTTAGGGTTTCTAGTGTTTGGTTCTGTCTCTGTATATTTTTTGTATTTTTTTCAGTCTTTCCTCTCTTTTTTCCCTTTCACCCTTCCTTCCTTCTATCCCTCTACCCTTCCTCCCTCCCTCCCTTTATTTCCTTCCTTCTTACCTGCATATATATATATCTTCCTACCAATCTATTCTCCCTCTTTCATTCTTTTTTGTTCCTCCATCACCCCTCCCTCCTGCTGTTTGTTACTCCTTTCCCCTGGCCTTACCTCACGTGTGTAGTCCTTATGTTCTCTCCCCCCAGTTTTATTCTCTCCTTCCTTTCTCACCCTTTTCCTTCCTTGTTACCCTCTCTCCCCCTCACTTTCTCCCTTCCTCTTCACCTTCTCCCCTCCTCCTCATATTCTCCCTTCCGTACTTATCTTCTTCCTTCTTCACCATCTGCCTCTGTCATTTCATTCTCCCCCCCTCTTTCGCCTTCTTGCTCCCTTCCTTACCTTCTCCCTCTGTCTTCTCCTTCTCCCTTTCTCTCTTCCTTACCTTCTCCCTCACCTCGCCTGCTGTGACTGGTTCTCGCGGTTCCAGCAGACACTTTTATGGTGGAGTGTCTGGCCTCCCATCTTTAAATAAGCCTCAACTGGTGCAGTCTCCTCCTCGGCCTCTTCCCCTACCCCTTCCCTTCACCTTACCTCTTCCTCCTTCCCTCTTCCCTCTTCCCTCTTCCCCTTTCCCTCCTTCCCTCCTCCCTCTTCCCCTTTCCTTCCTCCTTTTCCTCCCTCCCCTCTTCTTTTTTTCCTATTCCCCCTTCTCTTTCCTCCCCTCCTCCCTCCTTCCTTCTCTTCCATTCAGTTTCCTTTTCCCTTTCCTTTCATCTCTTCCCCCTTCTTCCCTCCCATGTTTTGTTTGTTTGCATTTGTTTGGTTTCCACTGTCCTGCTTCTACTGTCATTCACTTCTCGTCTTGCCTTCCTCCCCGTACCCAAGTGCGTAGGTGTCGTTAAGTCTTGCATGTTTCTTGATCTTGCGATTTTAGTCATTACAGGTTGAGGAGGTGGGGGAGGAGGAGAGGAGGGAACGGAGAGAACGGAGAGAGGGAGGGAGGGAGGGAGGGAGGAAAGAAAGGAGGGGTGGAGGGGAAGGGAAGAAGAAGAGCAAAGGAAAAGGGTGAAGGAAAGGAAGAGGGGGAACAGTGTAGAGTGATGGTGGTTGTGTTGTAGGTAGTGATAGTGTTTGTGATGGTGGTGGTTGTGATGATGGTGGAGGTAGTGGTGGTGTTGGTGTTTGTGTTGGTGGAGGAGGAGAAGGAGTATGTCTAACAGGAAAACATAAATCCAGGGAAGGCCTTAGCTTCTTGCGTTAACCTGTCGGGCACGCGGCATTCTCTTTACCTGTCTCTCTTTTCTTTCTTTCTTTTTTTGTCTATCACCCTTCCTTCCAATTCTCAGAGAGAGAGAGAGAGAGAGAGAGAGAGAGAGAGAGAGAGAGAGAGAGAGAGAGAGAGAGAGAGAGAGAGAGAGAGAGAGAGAGAGAGAGAGAGCGAAAGCAAGAGAGAAAGAGAGAGCAAAAGCAAGAGCAAGAGCGAGAGAAAAGCGAGAGACGGGCAAGTGATGCAGTAGATCCATCAAGGCAGATGAGCGATGTTTGGAAGGTAATGGAGCTCTAATAGTAATCAAGTGGCTTGCCAAGGAATCCTACACGCACTCATTTCGCCTTCATTCTCTCGCTCGCCCTCGGCCCTTCTCTTTCGCTCTCCCGCTTTCGAGTGTTTCTAGTGGATTTCTTTCTTCTCTCTCTCTCTCTCTCTCTCTCTCTCTCTCTTCTCCCCTACCTCCTCTCTCACTCTCACTTTCTCTCTCTCTCACTCTCTCCCTCCTTCCCTCCCTCCCTCTATCCCTCCCTCCCTCCCTCCCTCTCTCCCTCCCTCTCTCTCTCTCTCTCTCTCTCTCTCTCTCTCTCTCTCTCTCTCTCTCTCTCTATATATATATATATATATATATATATATATATATATATATATATATATATATATATATATATATATACGTTTTTCCCTCTCTCCCTCTACCACTCCTAGTCATACTCCCACTCGCTTCCTCTATCCCACACCCACTCCCACTCCTACACCCACTCACATTACCATTCCTTCCCTCTTCTTTTTCTTCCCGCTCTCTCTCTCTCTTTCTATCTATCTATCTATCTATCTATCTCTTTCTCAGTCTTTCCCATCTCCTTTCTCTTCCTTCTTCCACCCCTTCTCTAATGCCCTCTCTCCCCTCCCCCCCTCCCCCTTTTCTTCCTCTCACTTTCCTCCCCACTCCCAGACTTCAAAGGCAAACAGACACACACACGCATCCACACACCCGCACAGACACACAGACACTCGCGCACACAGATGCACGCAAGCACACGCACTTGCACAGAGCGACGGCGGCGGCGGCGATGGCGGCGGCATTGTAGTGTTTGTGCCTGGGTGAGTCACACACGAGATCGATCCGCCGAGGTGCCGGGCAGGGCCAGCGTGGTGGTGGCCCCCCTCCCCCTCCCCCATACCCTACCCCACATCACCCCAACCCAACCCAAACCAACCCAAACCATCACCCCTCCCCTACCCACCTCACCCCACCCTACCCAAATCATCATCCCCTTCCCCCTACCCCGGCGGCACAACCCTACTACTACTGGTGAACAGATGACCCCCTCCCCCACATTTTTTGTTCCTAAGAGGAGGGGGTGGGGGTGGGAAGGCGGATAGTTTTAGGGGAGGGGTGGGGGAAGTAGGGAATGGGGCGAGGGAGTATTGTCTATGTATAGATATCGTTGTTGTTTCTTTTATTTTTCAAATTCTTATTTTTTTCATCTTCATCTTTTTAATGGTTTTAATGGTTTTGTTTTTTGATAGCCATGGTGATGGGAAGTAGCTAGGGCTGTTTATGGCGTTAATGTTATGCTAAATATAATGATATAATGGTAATTAGAAAAAGAACGATAAAATTATTATGATAGTAGTTGGTAATTTGATAATGATAATGATGTTAACGATGATAAGTAATATTGTCATTATAGTTATCATACTGAAATTGTTTTTATTATTACTAGTTATTATATTCAGTATTAACGGTATTATAAATTTCCATGTATTTGAGATGATTATTCCTGTTGTTAGTGATTGTTATCATAACATTATGTCTATAATGTATTGATATCCATCATCATTGTTAATACTACTGCTATTACTATGCCTAGTAGGAATAGTAGTAGTATGGTGAATACTATTTCTATTGTTGCTGTTGTCACCGCCGTAATGTCTTTGCCCACATGCATTGGTCACTTTGGTTCCTTAGTTTGTTGTGAGGCCGCTTTGTTTCTTGGTTTCTTGCAATGCCGGCAGGATTATGCAACGAGATATGGTTGGATTGTGATGGGAATTTTATGGGTGGATTGGCAATGGCTAGGTAGACCACTTGATTAGATTTTGAACTGGATTCGTGTATTGTTCTGGGATCCAGCGAAAGGCTTCCATAACAGTGGAATTCATAGTAGAAAGTGAGTCTGACCACAAGATCCATTTTTTTTAATTGTAGTAGACTTATGTGCCAAGCATTATTTCGGATTGGTGGAGGTCTGCCTATCTGAGCGGTTGCTGATTGCAAATGTTGTTACCGCTGCTGCTGTAGATGAGTAACAATGACGGTATGCTTTTCAGTGTTCTTATTTTTGTCGGTTTTGAATATTAGCCCTTATTACAGAGACTCAAAGAATCTTAACAATTATTTTCTTTGTGGGGATGAACTTTGAAACTGAAATCATATGTATTGTCTTTTTATCTTCAATTTTCTCTCTCTCTCTCTTCCCCCCCCTTTCTTCCTATATGTGAGAGTGTCCCACCCAGAGCAAGCTAAACATCAATAATAGATTTCATGCAATGCAACCTTTCTGATCCACTGGCGTAGAGTACAAAGAGCTCGTAACCTATACATAATTTATCTTTTACGAAATTTGAGAGGAGATACGCTTGTACCTTCACTAAGCATAACTTGTGTAAGGATATCGATTAAGTACGACACTGTGATCATATGCTTGCGATACTAACCAGACCTAGAACTATGTAGTACTGCAGATGGAAACAAATTGGTTGCAGCGTCGCTGAGTTTGAAATGGAGGGAAGGAAACAGACTCGTAAATATTTTCTACTACGTCATTGTAGAAGGAAATGTAGCAGCTTTGTAGTAGTGTGGAGCAAGAATGTGAGGTATCTTTGGAGTGTGTGTGTGAGTGACTGGAAATTTGTGTATGGAAGTTCTTAAATGGCTTGTATTAACGTATACTTTTATCTGTTTTCTTTTGTTGGGTTTGCAACATACATGCTTTTTGTAATGATCTTGATTTTTACGATCATTACTATCTACCATTATTATTGTTGCTGTTGTTGTTATTGTTATTTTTTATTAATGATATTATTTATATTATCATTATCATTATTAACATTCTCATTATCATCATCATCATCATAATAATCATCATCACCAATACCATTATGATCATAATTATTATTATTATCGTGGCTGTCCTTGTGTTAAAACCGTTGCCAGCGTGGTCGTATTTGCTGAACGTCCCTCCATTCATTCATAAGTCGTAGTAACTTCATCAGGTGTGGTACTTGGCGTAAGCTCGGCCTGGGTCGTACCAGTGCCAGGATTTGCTTTTGGGCACTCGACGAGCCCGCCCGTCGTCGCCGCTTCATCTGCCGCGTGCATTTGTCGTTGACGTGTGTACGCTCTCCCCCCTCCCCATCCCCAACCCCCATTTTGACTCTTTTTTTATTTCTTATTTTTTGTGATTGGTTGTTTAGGTGTGTTTATAGCGTTATCTTTGCCTCTCTCTGTCTGTTGTTTCTTGAGATAGAGGGAGGGAGGGAGGGGGAGGGGAGAGAGAGAGAGAAAGATTAAAGACTATTTGTGTGTGAGTGTGTGTGTGTTGGTGCCTGCGTGTGTGCATGTGCGTGCGCGTGCAGTCCGCGTGGGTGAGAGCGCCAGTGTCCACACTCGCATTGATCCTTCTCCTGCAGTGTTCCCAAGCTTGGATTCTACTCGCCCACACCGCCGCTGCTCATTGCTGCTCGCTTTGGCTTGCGTACGCCCTCCTCGCTGCATTCACGCCCACTCGCGCACATGCACGGAGACGCAAACAGGCACATAGCCACGTTAATGCTTGTATATATGGACGACAAAGCACAAGCACAACAACACACACATGCACATACACACGCACACATATGCAAACACATGCACACGTAAACGCATGCACACAAGAGAGAGAGAGAGAGAGAGAGAGAGAGAGAGAGAGAGAGAGAGAGAGAGAGAGAGAGAGAGAGAGAGAGAGAGAGAGAGAGAGAGAGAGAGGTCTGCAGTAAATAAAGATATCGAGAATTATTGCGACGATAAAGAGGGCGCTATGATGTCATAGGTTGTTCACCTCCATTCATAAAGAAAATGGGGCGAATGGGCGCGACCTTTGACCCCGAAAGGCTCGCCCACTCCCGTTGCTGACTCAGGCATGGCGTTTGGATATTGCTCTTGGTATCTTGGTGTTTGTTTATCATCGTTATCATCATCACCATCATCATTTATCATCATCACCACCATTTATCGATTTTTTATTATGTCATTGGTTTGGTAGTGTATATGGGATTTCTGTCTTTTCGATAAAAAAAAATGTTACGATAGACTTCTAAAAAAATAAGGACAAGTTTTAAGGATTTTCTTGTGTGTGGCTCCCTAGTGGCTCACGTTTCACTCCATTCATGACTCATGACACCTCTTTGGCACTCGTCCGCGCGGAATGACAGGTCGGTGTGTCATGCTGCCATCGGATCGTATCGGCTGCGTGACGACTGCGGGGGCCATGGCACTCGAAATACCATATATGACGTGTCTCGTAACTAGGCGTTGACACCGAAGTGTGTAGGCCTATGTGCTCACGGGAGACAATTATTATTGATGTTGAGTGAGTGAGTGTGAGTGTGTGTCTATTCTGGCGTGTCTGGCTTTTTATTGTGTGTTTGTATCTTTTCGTGTTTGTGTTTCATTTCCTTTTGTTGTTTGTTTCTGTAACTGTCTATTGGTATTTTTTCTATGCGTCTGTTTTTTTTTTTTTTTTTGTGGGGGTTGGGGGTGGGGGAGGGGGGGGCGTTTGGATTACTTGTTAGCATGGGTCCGCGTGACTGTATCTGTCTGTTGACATTTATGTTTACCAGTTGATCTGTGTGCTATGGAGACTTAAACGTTAGCATCATGACAGCGCAAGCAGATAGAACGAATGCCTTGCGTCTGCCAAGCCACCCATGGTCAGTACATCGGAGAGACCCGGCGGGTGTGCGGGGTTCCACGGGGGAAACGGAATTAAAGCTTATCAAGGGTAAATCGCCTTTTGATGATTGCCTTTGATGCTGGGCAATCACGAGTCGGTTCGATTCGGCGAAATACCCATGGTCTTCGGAATGAAGGAGAGACGGCGCAGTGTTATGCGAGAATCGGTGGTTATATAATGTGCGTCCATAAGAAAAGGCTCCAGTGAATAAACCGAGAGGCGTTTAGACCGAAAAGACCATAAACTTTTCTTCACTGTGCCATGAAGAGGCATTGCGCCGGGTGGGGTTGGAGGGCGGAGGGCGGAGGGAAGGGAGAGG
>BOPN01000595.1:47500-50000 GCA_017312705.2 Penaeus japonicus
GTGCTATGTCTCTTTCCTCAGGTAAGAGACCCTCGGGAACACTGCAGCGTGGCTTCGTCCGGTAATGTATTATAGGTCAGCGCCCATCTGCGGCTGCGAGGAGATGATGCATCGAAGACCCTCTCTCTCCCGTTTTCTCTCCTCTATTCTCTTCTTTCTCTCTCTATCTTTCCTTCTCACCCTCCTCAGTCCCCTCTCCTTACTCACCTGTCCTCTTTCCTTCCCCCTCTTTAGCCTGTTTGTCCACGGTTTCCTCCTATCCCCTTCTCCCATCTCCCTTCTCCCCCCTTCTTCCTCCTCACGTTCCTTCTCCTCTCCTTCGCTTCTCTTCTTTTCCATCCTCCTCCGCCGCCACCACCCCCTCTCCTCCTTTACTTCCTCCTCCTCCTCTTCTTTTTCCTCATCTTCTACTTCCTCCTCCTCCTCCTCCTCCTCCTCCTCTCCCTCCTTTCATTTGCATGCTCCGTCAGCGACTGACACCCCCCCTCCCCCCCATCCCTTCCCGATACCCGATCGCTCTGCTCGACCGAACTGGCGGTCTTCGGATAAACGGGACTCTCTTTCCTCTCCCTTCACTTCCGACTCCTCCCACTTTTCTTGCGATTCCTCTATCTACCACACTTATTTTTTGATTGTGAAGCGAATGGGAACAATTGATTTGAAACGAGAGAGGAAAGAAGGGGGGAGAAGGGGAGGGGGACAGGAAGGGGGACGGGAGAGGGGAATGGGGGCGTGAAACGAAAGAGGAAAGAGGACGAAGGAGGCAGAATAAAAAATAAGAAAAGGAATTATAATTTCCGGTCTGTAGATATTATTATTATTATTATTATTATTATTATTATATGTATATATATATAGATTGATGGGTTTAGAAAATACTGTTATGATTTTTACAGCAATACGGAAACAATGATAACAAAATTGATTCACTGTTTTTGGTGTTTTGTTCCCCGTTGCCAAGTTGTCAAGTGTCATTGAAAGTTGCAATCATTCCGAAATGTAACTGGACAGGGAAGTTTGAAACGTTGCAATTGCAATTCCGTTGCTTATTCTGTTTAATCTCTGATTTGGTGAGAGAGAGAGAGAGAGAGAGAGAGAGAGAGAGAGAGAGAGAGAGAGAGAGAGAGAGAGAGAGAGAGAGAGAGAGAGAGAGAGAGAGAGAGAGAGGGGGGTGAGTGATAGAGAAAGAGAGGGAATAAGGGGAATAAAGGCAAGAATAAAAAGCAAAGAGAAGGCGAAAGTAAGCGAGAACACGGGGGCGGAGAGAGACTTCTCCAGTGGAAGGAGTGTGGGCGGCGGAAGACTCGGTAAAGAGCTTGCAACAGAAGGGGAAATGAGGAACACGTGAAAAGAGAAGGATGCGTGAGAAAGGAGAAGAGAAACGAAGTGGGGGAATGAGAGGAGAGGTGAGGTGAGGAGAGGTGAGGTGAAGAGAAGAGAGGTGAAGAGAGGAGAGGAGAGGAGAGGAGAGGAGAGGAGAGGAGAGGAGAGGAGAGGAGAGGAGAGGAGAGGAGAGGAGAGGAGAGGAGAGGAGAGGAGAGTTGAGGAGAGGTGGGAGGGGAGGGAAAGAGGGGGGAGGGGGGTAGTTAGCGAAGGAATGTACACTTGATCCCAGACAAGCAGTAGTTCACGCGCACCAAGTTATTATTAACATGTTTGATTGATCGCCGGAAGTACGAACCTTCAGCCCCCCCCTTACTTCGTTTCTTACCTCCTTTTCTTTCCATTCTTCTGTTGTCCCTTTATTTTATCTCTTCTCCATCTTCCTCTTCCTTCCCCTCCCTCTCTCCCCTCCTCCTTCATCTTTCTCCCTCTTTCCCTTTCTTTCCCCCCCTTCCCCTTTCTTTCCCTCCTCCCGTTTCTTCTTTTTCTTCCCCCGCTCTTTTCCTTTTTTCCTTCCCTCTCCTTCCTTTCTCCCCCTCCCCTTCCCCTTTCTTTCAATCCTCTCCTTCCCCTTTCACACACCCTTCTCTTTTCCTTCCACTCTCCCATCCCCCCTCTTCTTCCTTCCTCCTCAACCTCCTCTTCCCTCTTGTCATCAGCTTTTCCCTCCTTATCTTACCCTATCGTCGACCGCCTTTACTTTCCTCTCCTCTCCTCTTCCCCCACTCCCCTCCCCCTCCTCCCCCCACTCCTCTGAGGGCGGGTAATGGCCGAGTCATGGAGAGCCTCTGATGTATCGGCGGCGCGTGATAATTTGGCCTAGGTGGGGGAGGGGGAGGTTAAGGAGAAGGGGCAGGGGGAAGGGGTGGTTATGGAGCAGGAAGGGAATGGAATAGGGAGGATGATGGAGAGGAGGAAGGGATAAGGGGAAGGATGTTTGAGGAAGGGGGAGGGAAGGTGAAGGAAAGGGAGGGGAGGGGGAGAGGGATGGAGGAGGGGAGGAAAGGGTAAGGAAAAGGGAGTGGGAAGGAAGGAGGGAGGATGGGTGGTGGTGAAGGAAAGGGAGTGGGAGGGAGGTGAGGGTAAGAGAGAGAGATAGAGAGAGAGAAGGGAAAAG
>BOPN01000595.1:57500-60000 GCA_017312705.2 Penaeus japonicus
TCATTGTTTGCTCTTACACTGTAGACCAGTATATATCTCCAGTGTCTCTTGGTGATGCAGATAACGTGTTTCTTGTAGGGGGGGCGGGGGGGAGGCAGGGGAAGAGATTGGGTCATCGGTTGTGATGGCATTGGCGTCTGTACCCATGTAGGGATGGGTGGGGGGAGAGGGGGAAGAGAGGAAGAGAGAAAGGAATGAAGGAAGGATGGAAGAAGGAAGAAGAAGAGGAGAGGAGAGGTAGGGAGGGAGGGGTAAGGGAGAATTGACTGCTGGTTTGTACTGGTGATGATGTGGTTTGAATGGTGAATTGGATTATAATGGTAATTATTATGGTAGATATTTGGTTATACTGGTATTGTTGCGGTCTGTGGTGATGGTCATAATAGTCGCCAATCCAGAAAAAAAATGACGAGAGGTGTTACTGCTGTTGATGGTGATGATGGTGGTAACTGTGATGGACGGAGATGATGATGACTATAACGAAGGTGAACAGGAGAGGATGATGACTGTAACGATGATAGAGAAGAGATGGTGGTGACAATAACGATGATTCACAGGAGATGGTGATGGCAATAGCGAAGGTGAACAGATGGGAAGGATATCGACAACGAAACAGAGGTGACGATAGCGACGGCGAGGATGAAGTCGGCGCCAAAATAATGAGCATTTGTATCTCACTCACGCCCGCGTTGTGATGTTGCCGGGCTGGTGAATGAATGAATGAATAATCTTCGAGGCTTATGCAATTGACCGAAGGCGAGGCGGGGACATGGGAGGGAGGGAAGGAGGGAAAGGGAAGGGGAAGGGATATTAGAGAGGGGGGAATAGGGGGAAGCAGAGGGGATGGGAGGGCTAAGTAGTGAAAGGAAGGGGATGGAGAAAGAAGAAATGGGAGGAGAAGGGAGAGAGAACGAGAGAGGGAAAGAGAGGGGAAGAGAGAGGGGTCATGGTGAAAGACGGGGAATGGGAGTATGAAGGAAAGAAAGAGGAAGGGAAAGGGGGAGTTGGAAGGGGTTGGGGAATGGTGAAGGGGACGAGAAGGGGAGGGGGAGGGGAGAAGAGGTGATGCCTGGCTTTAACTGTGGTGGGAAATTAATTAATGTGTTTGTGTGGTTGCGGTGTTGAGTGGCGCGGGTAGGGGATGGGAGGCGATGGAGGTGGGATAGGGAAGATGGAAAGTGAATAATAAGGAAACGGGGAGGAAGAAAACAAGGAGTGAAAACTAAAGGAAAGAGGAGGAATGATAATGATAATTATGATATTAATGATGACGATGATGAATAGAGAAGAAGAGGAAGAGGAAGAGGAGGCAAAAGGGGGGAAGGAAATGAAGGAACTGAAGAGGAAGACGAAGCGAGGAGTGTTTTGCCGGCGGGCGCGCGCGCTGAAGGATTCGTGATTGGGCTCCGCAGATTAGAGTTCCCGGAGTGACGGATCCGCCTCGGAATTGGTTTGCGGCCAAAGGGATCCGATTCGTCTCGCGGGGGAATCGCTTATTGATATATCTCTCTTCCTCTCTCTTTTCTCTCTCTCTCTCTCTCTCTCTCTCTCTCTCTCTCTCTCTCTCACACACACACACACACACACACACACACACACACACACACACACACACACACACACACACACACACACACACACACACACACACACACTCACTCACTCAAATGACACACATACAGTTGTGCATATACAATTAACATATATTGATAATTTTACATTTTTTAATGATACTGCACATTGATTTGACACACAGCCACGCCCCCCCTAGTAGTAGAAAAACTACAGCAACAGCTGATTGATTCACTGAAAATGCATCGAGCGAGGACTTCACTCATCGCCCTCGTGGCTATCGCTATCGTTGCGATGTCACGCTTCGGTCGTCGTGGTGGTTGTTTTTGTTTTCTTGTTGCTATTATATTTGGATTTTTGTTATAACTGTGATTTTTAGTCATAGTGCTGAAAATGGCAATAATACGCAAAAGAATAAGAGATGATCGAAGATGATGATAAAAAATAGGGCAAAATTTCCTGCTGAATTCCACTCCCTTACCTCTCCTCCCTAGCCTTCGCCTTACCTCTCTCTCCCTCCCTCCTTCCGTTCTCAAGCTCCTCCCCCTTAGCTCTCTTCACTTCCCTCTCCGTCTTGCCATCCTCCCTACCCTTCCTATCTCTTCCCCCTTATCTCTCCCCCCCCTGCCCTCCCCTCTTATCTCCTCCATCCCCTTCCCCACTTACCGCTCCCCCTTCCCTCCCCTTCCTTCCCTTGCCCACTTCCCTCCCCTTCCCTCCCTTGCCCACTTCCCTCCCCTTCCCCACTTACCTCCACCCACTCGTCTCCCCCCTCACCCTTATCCCGCCCCCGCCCCGATCCCCCCCACCTTCTAAGTAAACACGAGCATCTTAAGCACCAGTTCTTCAACACCGCCAGGCACTCGAGAGCCTGTTAGAATTGGTGGCCGAGATGGGAGGCCCGGCTGGAATCTGTGTGTGTGGGATG